>JABASD010000369.1:0-83173 GCA_019776165.1 Pogonognathellus flavescens
GTAGTGTGTTTTATTTAATGTTGTGGTGTATGTGATGGAACTAGTTTGCTTCATTCATAAGTTACAGATAAATGTTTGGTTCTTTGGGCACACAATTGTATTTTTTGTAGAAATGGCATGAGTACATACTGTTACATTGTTGTTGTTGATTGTGCTAATAAATATCATTTTATTGAAGCTAAAATAGGTGATGTAGCATTGTGATACTCACTTCCTTAAATCTACCGGTTTGTCTTCCTTCATTAGTTTATTCGTTTTCATTACATGGAGATACACTGTAACTCTTAATTTTGTTTGGTTTTATTAGATTTTATATACATGCCTACAGGTATTCTACCTAACCTTAAACATTAGGTCGTGCTTTACCTAAACACAAAGTCAATAAAATGACAATAAAATTCTAATCACTTCAAGGTAAACCCTCTTGTATTCACTTTGTCCCCATTTGTGCAAAATTACATTGATACATGATAGGGGTAAACAATTGAAATATTCGCTATATTGACCAGTCTATATTAATTACTCAAAATCCTTGTCCCATCCCAAATGAACTGTAGGTCATTTATTTTTAAGTATAATCGTCGCTCTATAGTCAAATTGCTCTAGTACAACTTAAAATAAATGTTTCAAAATGTAAAGCTTACTTGAGACTTGTGAAACGACGAGAGTTTCTTCGTGTTACGCCAAATATTATCGAATGTCTGTAGCAATTAATGCATTTTTCTACACTATGCTGTATTAATTCTGAAATATTTTTCAATTCTAACAATTTTTCGGCCTCTTGCAGAGCAAAGTATCCTTTTTGGGTCAGAAGTCAGAACAAATCAATATGTATGGAAAATTTATTGCACACAATGATTTGCAAATATTCTAGCTTGTTAAGCTCACAGTAACTTTTAGTCTTATGCTGGTCGAGCCAGTACAATCTGTAGACAGATGAGATGTCTCAAATTCCGATTTAAGATATTTGCTGCACTACTGCATGTAAATGGATGTGAGAATGTTGCTTAATGTTGTGCGAGCCACAAGGAATAATAACTGCACAAAATACTCTTGTATACAGAGTTCGTTGATTTCCACTAAAGACTAAATGAGACAAAGGGAAGGAATACTCTATAGATGGAAATATTATGCATACTTTTGTAAGAGACAATCTTGCAGAGATTGATCTGAATTGGCTGGCAGAACAGGAATGAGCAATGCAATGCAGTCTGATATATCATCTACATTAAATAGAATACTGACAGTGAGGGATTATTCATGTGGCATATACCGTCTTAAGTCTATTACAACGTTGCACCTGCTTTGCCATTTATTTGCTGTACCTGAAACCTGACTACGTAGTGCTAGTATGTTCTTGGTTGAACGCCTTTAGCGAAGCAAATTCAGAATACCTAATATGCTTATTTATTGTACAGTTTACATATCTAACTACTTGAGTGACTATAGTTACTACTATATACTATTCTTTTATAATAATTAGGTAGATTATGTTCACAAGCATATATACCTACCTATAGAGGTACCTTCGCAAAATGCAACTGCGAAAAAAGTCTTTGGTTTGGTTAAAGTCGAAGTGTCAGAAGTGTTGAGTGTTGACTTTCTGTCGGACTGAAATGATGGATGAGCTTGTTTAAGTTCATTCTCTTAAAAATCTTGTTCCTATTTGCACTATTATGTTTCTGCACTCTATACACGGTTCAAATTAATATTGTATTATATCTCCACTCTCGTCTCGAATTCCCTAGACTTGTGTATAGCCATAATTAAATGCACTTTGTAAAATCTCCATTTCCCCCGTGTGTTCAGCCATTCTTATGCCTGCATGATGAGCATACAAAATATAGTGCAGGTGCAGAGTATGTTATGAATAAGTTATTATATTGAAATAAATGGTATAGATAGTATAGCAACATGTAGAAGATGTATTATGAACCAGGTAATTGAGAGAGATGATGAATATCGTCATGTTTGATCAAAAATACGAATAAAGACTGTGATTTCTGCTCTAAATGTCGCTAATGTGATAATGAGATTTGCAATGCGCATTAAATTTAGATCTACACTGAGGATTGAATGAAGGACTGTTTTGTGAGTCAATAGCAAATTCATCTTGTCACTCTTTTTCATTTTATGGGAGCAAAGTATTATATAATCGAAGCTAATAATTCTATGCATTTATATAGATTACTATTGCTTTGCTTGGGTATTATATATATGTACTTACAAAGCAGTATGCAATCAATACTAATTCTTCACGCCATACATACCAGCGCAGCCTCACATACATATACAACTTGTTTGTCTCACTATCTACAAACATACGTATTTACCATTTACTTATAGACTTTTCTATTTTATTGGGTATATCATAGATAGCTAAATCTCATGTGGTAACTGTACGTGCAATTACCCTTCCCTTAAAGCTGAAGTGATAGTACTAACTGTTATTTGTTTAAATATGGCCAATTCAAGTAGTATTTTTAATTCGTTCGCATGGTGTAGCGGTTATCACATCTGCCTAACACGCAGAAGGTCCCAGGTTCGATCCCTGGTGCGAACAATTTTTTGCTAGACTAACCTTCTTGTAGGTCAAATGGCAAAGAAATCATACTAGGTAGGTATGGTTAATAGAGTTGCTGAAACTAATTTCAGCCTTATGCACGAAATAGTTATTTTGTGACTCTCCTGTCATTACATCTTATTTTTGTGAATTAGCAAAGCATGAATTAGTAAATAATTAATTAATTGTCCAATAATTTTTAATCTATATTTCATGAGTATGAGATGGATAATGCGGAATGATTCAATTTGTATTAATACAGATAGAACGCTAATGGTGTTATTTATACAAAAAGAGTTACAAAATTACAGTTTTATTGATATCATAATATCTTCAGTCAATCACAATTAATTTTCATGTCATACTGTTCAGCATACTTTACAAAACGATGTTTTCAACCGTCAAACACAAATACAAAACATATTATACAAGAGTTAAGTGTAAGATATATCTTCCGGTACTAGTTTCAACTCAATAGTCTGATCATTACGCAGTACTAATAGTTTTAATACATGCATAGATAATATAGCGTCATGGACGTCTCCAGCGGACGTAATTGGGTTGCCATTGATTTGCACGATTATATCACCCGGTTGAAGCCCGCAACTGGAAGATAAATAATATATTTGAAGTAACTGAATTAGTTTTTAGCACAATTTACTTTTAACGTGTCATTACAAGAAAATAAACAAACTTACAAATATGCAGGTGAGCCTAGGATCACTTTCCAAACAAGGACGCCATGCTTTATATCGGATGCCTTCCCCCGCATTTCCATCTCCGCAATTAAATCATTTGTCAAAGTTAAGATTGTCAATCCAACATATTTGCGACTTTCATGCATTTTTTTCGCCTTGTCAAGAAACTTTTTTACGTGGTCAATAGGAATGGCAAATGATATCCCTGCTGTAACTTTCATAGAGTTGACGCCTATAACCTCACCATCTAAGTTAACTAAAGGACCCCCGGAGTTTCCAAACTGTAAAAAGTTCAACCATTAATAATCCATCTGTTAGCAATCCTTCATTATTTATGTAAAGTTGAATCAAATCTCATGTTGCTATAAGTTTTATAAACCTACTGTAATTGCAGCGTCAGTTTGAATATAGTCGATATCATTTTGCACTCCAATTTCACTTGCACCCCGATTGACGCTACTGACAACACCTGCCGTTACAGTATTTGATAAAGATAATGGACTGCCCAGAGCTACCACCCACTCTCCTATCTTAGTGTCACAGGAACGCCCAAGGGGTAGTGGATTGAAACCTCTCTGCAAAAATCAAGTATCTTTAATTGGCATTTCAACTCAAAATGGTTTCATTACAAAGACTATTTTTAATATAAATTCAGTATTTCGAAAATCAACTTACCCCAGAAATGCGAATAGCAGCAAGGTCAGATTGAGCGTCAACGTATTCTACTTTTGCAGGATAAGTACGACCATCTGTAAGTCGCACCTGAAACAACAAAGAAAATAATTATGGCAGAACATCAATTAATGTTGCTACTTGCAACATACAGTAGAATGAAGCATGCAATTGCACTTCCAATTGTAACAATAATATCAGTGAGTAACTATACATCAGCAATGGTTATTTATTTCAACAAGCACAGTAAGTTAAACATTAAATCGTTTTAAAATTACTCCACGATAACACGAAGCTATATAAGTGATGATTTGATGATTACATATAAAATATCAGGAAAGCAAAAATAAATGTTGCTATCAGCAAGAAATATATTTTTAAAAAACCGTAACTATTGAAGTATTGAAATAGTTAAATAATTAGCTTCATTATATGAGGTAGCCTTAGAACTAAACCATATTTTAAAGAACAATATAACTATGAATTCAACACTTACGGATATGGATGGTCGTGCGGATCCCTGTATCACATGAGCGTTCGTTATAATTAAGCCATCTTCGCTAACTATGAATCCCGAACCATTACTGACCACCCTAGGAGTACCAGTAAAAAAATCCATAACTTGATGATCTTTGATGATAATACATACAACACTGTCAGCAACTTTGTCAACAACATCAGCTATGAAGTTGAACTTTTGTCGATTACTCTTTGGCTTTTCTTCATCATTGGATTTATTCACGTCTTTCACGTTATTTGAATATCTATTAGCCTCGTCCGTGTTGAATGGTTTTGCGGAGTGGACGACAAAATCTTCCTTCAGCTTTATCAAAATTGCAGCTGCCAAAATGCCAGATAAAACTGCCAAGGATATTTTCTTGTCATCTGGCAAATCTTCATCATAATGCTTTTTATTGGCATCATAGTCCTTCCTTAAGCTTAGAGTTGAATTTTTTATCCAATGTACGTCTCTGCCATTTAAGGCTACAATGAACTTTTTTTCTATGGAACGGGTCCAAATATTCCGAGTCATAATGCAGGATAAGGATTTTGACGTTACACTGCAAAACCATATCACAATTAAAGTTGAGACGATACATAAAATATACTAATGACTAATGCTAATAATCAATAATGTTTTTATACTACGATATCAATCATCAATGAAATAATTAACTTTCGTATTGGATTATGAATTATTGAATTTACCAGTGAGTTACTAATGCACAGACTCCTCCTCTGACCCCCATTTTAATATTTCTGAGCAGCAACATTTATTGCTGTTTGCATTAAAGACCGAGGATGATGAAAGCAGGCAAGTTACCAATACCAAAGATCTCCTCCCTACATGGCACATGGATATACTATTGTAAAATCCAAAGCCGCTTCCAACTGTAAAATAATAAACATTTCAATTAAAAATTCGCCAATAAATAAAACATTATCATTCACACGTACCATCTCAAGTAGATGCATACCCCATCATAGTTTTCTTCGTACTGTATATATTATCAAATTAACAACTCTAAATATTTATATTGCATAGTTTAATATATTTTTTATACTGAACACAGTAATAATATGTGTTAGGTAATTCAATTACTAAGATAATTATTACTACAGAATATTATAACGAAAATTGTTTTTTCTTCTTCCGCTAATATTACTGCATGTATTATTATTTATACTTACACATTTGTTAATAATATAATAATAATAACCATAATTGATAATAGCAAAATAGCATAACTGTTAATCCTCATGTCACATTGGTCACATGTAATTTTGTAAATACCTAGTAGGTACATAATACATATTGTTCTTATTATTACATATTTTAAAAGGGAAATAATAACATTCTTGATTCTAAATTTCTTGACTTTTACGTGTTTTACGACTATTTTCCATATTATTTAAAATCTAATTAATAACTACTTTTAGTTCATTCCGCTATTATTACCTTAGATTGTAGTTTCAGAAATTGTTAGTTTATAAGTATTGAAATCTTGCAAGTTCTTGCAAAACTATCTTTTCAGTCTCAGAGTTTAGATTTTGAATCCATTTCGTATCGCACACTTTAGGTGTATTTGATTGCACGCCACACCGCCACCATTTCAGAGGTTGGAATGGATTGGGTACAATCAGATCGTGCAGTCAAATTGAAAGTTTTTCGTTATATTATGTTGACATTTAAAGTAACCCAATAGCAAACTCTGATTTTACATAATATTATAAATTTATTAAAGTTTTAAAAAAATTATGCAAAAATATAAAAAATACGGGTCAAATCGTGTCTATCAGCCTGTCCGTTGAGTCTGTTCGCAAAATAACTCAAGAAGGGTTTCACAGAATGACTTCGAACTTGATACAAATGTTCTAATGGTCTATTGAAAGGCTAATTTCGCAGATGGGGTCAATCGGTCAATTCCTTCATGACCTTTGGTGTTTTAGACTAACTACTGTGTTAATACGGCCTCAACAATACATTGCACTGCATATTGCTATGTGTATTCTACTTAGTTTGAAAGTGAAGATCGCCAATTATTGAATTTTCGATTATATGACATGATAATTTTAAACACATGTACTAGTCAAATTAATCATATTGCTGCTTAACACGGTTTCACAGTTTACTTGTCGATGTAACCGTTAATTAATTATGACACGGTAACATTAATGTTAGCGTGTCATAGTTCACATCGCAGTGTCACTGTTCATTTCGTTACTTGTTTACGGGTGGTTTTGAACCGGTTTGCTTAATAACTAGAAATACATTTTTCGATTCACAAAAATTGCATTAGCTCAGCATGAATATAGTCCACCTCTAGTCTCTTACAGCTATAGCCTCAGTATTATTAATTATTGCCGCTTGTTATTAACATTGGCTTCTCAAAGGTAGCCTACAAACCCGACAGTTTTGGTCAAGCATAAAATAGAAAACCAAAAGTTTTCATTGAGGCCCACGATTTTCCTTAGATTCCAATGAGGAAATAGGATTTGATTTCAACTCTATTTACAATAATAAGTATGAGGTTCTAAAAGGTATTTTAATTTGAACTTTGTGTACCTTTTTTCAGAGTTTTATTTTACGGATAGAACATAAAATACACTTTCTAGAAATGTAATACATTAAAAACACGAAATCTATTGATTCTTTAAAATTATGGATCATACGGGAATATTATTATTATATATTCTAGAAAAGTTAGATAATCTTAACGAATACAACTACCTAATTTTGGAACAAACCAGAATACTTATTCTAGGGAAGTTAAATAATCAAACACATAAGACCAATTAAATTAAGGATAATAATATATAAATGCGGAAAAAATGACACAATCGCTTAGTTATTTCAAATCAGTAGCAAGCGAGAGAAGCATATAGCTTTCCAGCCATCCTAGCAGAACTGAAAACTGACTAACCGTCAACCAATCTAAACCTAATTTTGGAATAAATAACTAACCAGATCTGGATCCAGAACCAGATTCAGTTAGAATAGAATAGCACAAAAATCAGAAACAAATTTGAAGAAACTCAGACGGAGCCAGTAACACTTTTGACACATGACTTGACACGACACGAATCCCGAACACCCGAACTGTGTAGAATGTAATAACATAATTTTTCTCAACTCAACTATAATATTCATTTCATGACAAAGACTACGATTTGTTTCATTGTGTATGGCTACTGTGGTTGTTTGGGTTTCTCGACTACGGAATCTATGCCTAGAGGATTTTGAGCGGCAGACTCTAACATGTGCAGTACTAGTCGGTTGAATTTGTTTAATATTGAAATCTGAAGAATAATTAATTTCTATATTATTTGAGATCTTCTTTCTTTGTAGTTTTAGTATTTAAGAGTTGACACTTTTCTTTTAAATCTTCACTGATTCGATCGACAGTAGTACAAGAATTGTAACGATGACGTCGCCTACGAAAAAGGCAAATCAGGGGCCACTGGACGAATGGTCCACCAGAGAGAAGTTGGCTTTAGCTTCGGCGGTGATGAAAAGTGGCACTGGTGATACTAATTGGTACAAATTTTTATTGACATTCAATATTTATCAACATTTACCAGTGTTAAATATGTAGCATTAATTTGTGATGACTGTGGTGTTTTCATTTTAATTGTTTTCTTTTAGATTGTCGGAATACTAATTGCAATTTTGCAATAGATGTAATATTAATTAATTAATTCGTCATTCATAAAATATTTATTTAACTTTATTTCAAATGCAAATTCACTAATGACTAAAAAAATGGGCCTAATTTGTAGTTACAGGTCGGATTCACATTCACAATCTACTTGCAATAACAAATTAACAGCCAATCTATTCCAGTTAATATTAAAGTTAAATTCTAGTTGTTTACAAATTCTAAAGATATTAATGTGATTACAGTACATCACGAAGGAATGTGGTTATTCATATACATCATAAAATGTAAAAGTAGAATCGAGTGCACTATAAATCAATCTTAATCTTACAAACCCTTCCTTTATTATTTACAAATTGTTTGTGATTTAAATAACTATTTTTGAAATAATTATAGAAACAAATATTCAAATTCAGAAAACAAGTATAGTTGAGGTATGAATGTGGATATGTGACATTATTTATCTTTTTATTAATTTGCTAAGGATATCATGATTTAAGATTAATATTGATTAAGGTAATGTTGTTGGCTATTGATTAAGATAATATTGCTGACTGTAATTCAATTATTTAAGTATCAACAAAATTATTGATATGATATAATGTTTTAAGATGCATATTATTAGTAAATACCATTTAACATTTATCATCATTTTGGATTTTTAGCAAAGATTTTTTATTTCAAGCACTAAGAAAAATAAGTAAGCAGCATTAATCGACAAATTAATGAAGTTGTTTCGTAATTATTATTGTAATTTTTGAATATTTTCATCTTTCAGGGGCTCTGTTAGTCGATTAGTGCAACCCTTCGGCGAAAAGCGTCGTCCTCCAGAATGGTTTTGTGCAAAAAATTGTATTCGGCAGTATTGCTCACTAATTGAAAAAATTCAGAAGCCTAAACGCAAGCGAGGGACAGAAACAATGGGGGAGTCCGTAGTGAAAAACCTGAGAGAATGTAATAATCATTAATATTTATTTGTTACATCATATTGAAATTCACATTTGTAAAATATAAACCATGTACAATGTTTAAAAAAATTAGTGAGGATTAAGGAACTAAGTCTTCTTATCCAAGAAGGGCGAAAAAAATACAATGAAATGGTTCAAGAATTGAAGGATCTCGAGGCAGGAATTCATGACGAACATCTGGAAAATTATTCGGATGAGTATGTTTCATTAAAACATAATTTTATAACATTATATTATAGTTAGCTTAATTATATATTTAAAAAAATATTTTAGATCTGAAACAGAGCGAGATTCAGATGAACCAGATTTAGTAGAGGAAGTTTGGACCATTCTTTCAGATGAGGGTTTGTTAATTTTGAGAATAAAGCTATTAGAAAACATTTACTCCAGAATGAATAAATAATTGTTGCTTATATATACAGATTCCACTCTTTCCGCGAATAAAGACCCTTTAGCTAACTGTAGTGTGAAATCTTCTTCCGCAGAGCCCACACCTGATATACAAGTTTGTGATGGAATTTATTTACAATTTACAACATATTGTTCAACTTATTTTTATAGTGCCTATTTTGATATTAACAATATTAATTTTAATTCCAGGTAATATGCCTATCGCCGGTGAAAGGTAATAATATTCTTATACTCTAACATTATATAACTAAATAACAAATAAGAAAATGTAAATTTAAAATATTTCTGTAGCAACATCCACTGGTCCTAATGTGTCTCCGCAATTAAAAAACCTAGTACATACGGCCATAGCAGGAGCATCAGAAGATGATCGCCCAAAAACTATGTCTCCGAGTAAGTTAATTAATAATTGTGCTATAATTTTGATTTGATTTGATTTCAAATCAAATCAAATCAAAGCGTTGACAAAGTGATTCAGATAATCAGGAGGCTGCTTACATCCTCCAATTTTGCAATTTTGGCAAATACCTGAGTCATGAGTAGTTTATTATTAATAATTTTTAAATACAAAATTATAATGACTGCTTTATTTTAGCTGCCAGTGCTCCAACGTTATCGAAGTTATTAGAACTGCCCCCACGAGGCCGCGGACAGTCACTTCCAAGTATACCTGGTTTAATGACAAGTACTAAGGATACAGTTAATTTGCAGATCGAATCTGTAAAATTAGCTTCACCTCCGTTAAATGCTTCTCCGTTGATCGAAGTTGAGGTAACACAAATAATGGCAGAAATATCTGAAGAACCGGAGGGAAAAAATAATCTAAAAGAAAGTTCAAATGAAATCGTTCCTCCAACTGAAGGTGAATGTTTGTACGGTTACAAATCTTTGTTTATTAAGTATGTTCCAACTAATTGTTATCTTTTATTACTTCCATAGTAATAGACGCAATGAACAAAGACAATGATACTAGTAAATCAAGTAATGTTGTCGCAGAGGAGGCAGTTTGCCAAGATCTCCCAACTGAAAAAGATTCACGTATGTGTTTTTATAAATTAATGCATTTACTATTTCAATTTTGGTATTGGTCACTTGTTTATAGGATTAAATAACAGTTATTATTTTAAAAATTTCAGTTACCAACCAAGTTGAAGAAGATTTAGCAAAATGTAACCACATTCTCCACGATTATCCTCTGCTAGAAAAATTTATAATTAATGAAGCAACGAAACTTGCAGAGGAGAAGGATAAAAACGAAGTTGAAATTAAGGAGACGTTAAATTCGAATCCAGATATGGAAGGAGATACTATGAAGGACATCCTTAAAGATGTTGAAGGGGAAAATATTGTTAAATCGGAAGTGGAAACTCCGTCAAGTGATGTCAAACTGGACAATGAACAGTTCGCTCCAAATCCAGTGGCTCCAAGTGAGTTGGTTAATAATTGTTCAACAGAAAATGACACTATAAAGGATAGCAATTGCACCGAACCAATTACAGAAGCATTAACGTTAAATATTGAATCAGGTTTGTTAATATATTTTGTTGGATTAACTGTTATTGTCGAAACTACCTTTCTTTTTTATTTTCTATCGTTTCTCGATAATTGTTTTCCGGAGTGAAATAGGCCTACCAAGTAGTCTAATTAAAATGCACATACTTATTCTTATATATTTTTCATAGAGAAACTAAATATTCTACTCTATTCTACTTTTCAAAAGCCTATTTGATTTTTCGAAGTTCAGGTTTTGTAGCCTCCTCTCAGTAATTTACTGTTATAAAAGTGTCCAGAATTAGAATCTTAAACTTTATTTCAATTCTTTTGTGTATGTATTTTGTACATTATCCATTAACCTAGTTTACTTAAATTATTATATTTTTGTCTTACTAAGCAAAACCAGTGTGCGCAGAAATGGACATTGAACCTCCTAATGAAGGTGTAAACTGTATCGAAGTTGAAAAGAAGGATATCATTGAGACGCCTGTCGATGGCAAGTTGCTGGCAGATCAGAGCACCGATATCGAAGAATCTCCAAAGGATAATGCAGAACCAGATGAGCTAGTGGTTGAGACTTCCATAATTTCACCTAAACCAAAAGTTCTCAGTGAGCCTTCTAACCAAGCTATTTTGGCAGATGAAAGTGATTGCAAAAAAGAAAGTATAAAGGATTGTACTGAGATTGACACGAAGACTTGCGTAGGTGAACTTGAAGCGCAAGATGATACAAACCTAACAAAAACTGTAAATGAAGAAGTTACTGTAGATTTGGACAAGCCAATAAGTGAAGCAAAGAAGGAAAAAGAACCTTCGGAAGCTGTTTCACCTGCAAAGGTCGCTGAAATTGTAAAAACCGAATCCACCGATGAAGTTCAGAAGGGAGTTGAACAGGATAAAGATTCAACGGAAAAGGCTAAAAATCATTACATAGGGCGTGGTAAAAAGCAATTCGTAGTTACAGTTATAGAAAACGAGAAAGGGGAAAAAGTTGAACTAAAGACTGCCGATGGAGCTTCAATTAAAGTGACTCGGAATCTGAGTAAAGAGACTGGCTTAAAGATAGAAGATCTTCCGTATTCTAAGAAAAGTACTCCAGCATTAACTAAAGATAAAGAAGACTTGCCTGTGGCCTCCTCGAGTCCTACTAAACGTAGAAGGACTGCAGCTGTGAGTGAGTCTAAGGATACCAGTAAAGTTTCGAATAGTGGTATAAATACACAATCTCATAGTCGTCAATCTGGAAGTAAGAAAACACCAAGCAAACAAGCCCCGACTGAAATAAGAACGCCTAGTCTACGAAGTCGAGGTGGACTTTCATCTGCTCTAACTAAACCAGAAGAATCCGTATTGCAGACCGAATCCAAAGACACTGTTGAACCGGAAATCAGTAAAGACGAAAAAGAAAAACCTCAACGTGATCAATCTCAATCTGCAAAAGAAGTTTCCAGTCTTCCTATTGTAAAAGAAGCGGATAAACCTAAGTTGACGGAGGAACCTGCTGCAAATATTATTAAGGAAAAGAGTGATAAACCGACTGGAGAAGAGTCAGGAGACGATTACTCAGATGCTATATCGGACATTGAGAGTAAAAAGGATCACAGCGACTCTGATGCTGATGCAGATGAAAGTGATTCATCTAGAAAGCCTAACTCTAAAACAGTGCCTAAACCAAAAAAAGAAAGACTTGAATCTGCGGACATGGCGGATGACGATAGTTCGGTAATTTTTCATTCAAAACTGCAATATTTCTGCACAATACATATGACAAATAATCTTTGAAATATGGAAATTCATTGCCCCATTATTATCATATCATACATTATTTTGAAAATATAAAACAATGTTTATATTATTCTTATAGAACTCTGCAAATGACGCATTGGCTAAGAAAAGAGTTACGAGGAGGTCGGTGAAAACATCGCCGAGAAAATCTGAATCGAAACTAAGAAGTGGTGACGACAAACCCACTTTTCGTCATAGGGATCGTTTATCGCTGCCAGCGAAGGAAACCAGCTCAGAAGTTAAAACAGGAGGCCGTCCGAGCAAGGCTATGGTAACCCATGAATTGCAATCAAATATTATAGAATTTTTATCATTGTACTTGAGAAACTTTTAATTGGTATTTTTGCAAGCTTCTGTTACTGCACACGAGTTTTAATCCACCGCTTTAAAATTGTACGGAAGTAAACTTTTTTGAAATAAAATTGATACTTCACCATTATTTATGTTCTTACAATATTGCTTTACAGTCCCGATTAAAACATCTTAGCGAAGAGGCTCATTTAATCTACGGGGATTTAGACGCTCAGTCAGGGGACGGAAACGGCAAGCGAATTACAAGGTAATCAATGCACCAACACTTTACCAGTTCAATTGTGGTTAATCAACATATGATACAAAATATTTGATTATTACAGAGCGAGGGCAAAAACAGGCTCGACTCCAAGTAAATCCAGCAGTCCTCCTAAAAATGTAGCTCAGTCTTCAGAACCCGAAACTTCTAGCGACGCGGAGAATAAAACCCGGTCAACTAGAAGTCGAACAGCAGCCGCTGTGCAATCTTCATCGCAGTCCGTTATTGAACAACTTCCTCCGGTGCCTATAGATTCAAATCCTAGTAGTCCGTGCTCATCCACCACAAACAGCACCATATTGTAATTCATTGCTCTATAATACATTTCTGTAAATTTAAATGAACTACTGTACAAATGCATCATGCTATATTTGTGGCTTTACAGTGATGAGGATAAAGATCAAAGAGCATTTAGAAAGTCCATCATGCTGGTATGGAATCGTATTGCGGCCCATAAGTATTCTTCACTGTTCCTGAAACCCATTAGTGAGGACAAGGCGCCAGGTTATTTCGAGAAAGTGAAACGGTAAGAGTGTGTTATATGTAATGTAAAACATACGTATGCTTAATTGTAGGTTTCATTTTATTACATTGTGTGTACATCGTTTTCCCAGACCCATGGACTTGGCTACTATCAAGAGAAATGTAGAGACTGGTATTACTCGAACTGTTAAAACATTTGAACGCGATGTTTTCCTCATGTTTATGAACGCTATGATGTTCAACCCAATAAACCACGAAGTATCGGAAATGGCTTCTGAAATGGAAAGAGATGTTCGGGGAATTCTTGAGGTATTTATTATTTCAGATTTTGGTAGTAATTAACGGATATTTGGAATTGAAAATAGACATGCAAAAAAATTTATTTATTTAGGAACATCACAAGATGTTAAAGCTAAGTCAAGAAGGGGGTGAAGGGTCAACCCCAGTTTCTTCCGAGAGAACCTTAAGAAAGGATGGTAGAAGTCTCTTTACATCCACTCCAGAAATATCAGCTTTACCAAGCTGCAACTTTTCAGACTCGGATGGTGAGATGGAAGCCATTGAAGACGAAAAAACAAAAACGTTGGCCAGCTCAAATCAATCTAGGAAGAGACGCGCTGGTTCCAATGATATTGTTGAAATCCCAGACTCGAAGAAGCGCAAAACAAGTAAGCTTTTTAGTCTAAACTGTACTTATATGTATTGAGTTTCTTGCATTTAAATGTGATTTTAATTTATTGATTTGTTACTTAGGGACTTCCAATTCTAACACCAACATCAACTCATCGTATAGAAAGATTAAGCCGCAGGTGTCTCCCGACATTGTATCGGCTTCGTATGACAATATGTGAATAGGGACAGAGAAATTTGTCAGAGTCGGAGTTTAACCACCATTTATTACGACGACGTAAAAACAATTGCCAATCAATCTCCAAGCAGTTCTCAGTTCCCTGTTGTGACATGATATATCTGAGACAAAGCTTTTACCCAGTTTGTAGATGAGATTACAGAAACGTATTACCTTCAGCTCCAGTAGTTTTATTTTTGTTAAATAGGGTTATGTGATTTTGTAATAAAATTAAAATTGTTGTTAAAAAGCCGATTTTGATAATAGGACATACTCCTATGCTAGGAGAAACTTAATGTTGAAATAAAGATAGTTTTAATGTATATTCAACGACTATTTTATTACAGCATTGCATGTCTACTCGGTTGACACTTCATAATTTGATCATCTTTTAAAAATCTTACATTAACATTACTGCTAACTGAAATGTAACAGTACACAAAGATTCTAAACTGTGGCAGGAATGATTAAGAAGTTAAAATAATTGAATTGCAATTAAAGTAGGTAAAACTACTTGAATCGATTTTGCTTCAACGAAATGCATCAATTAAAGTCTGTGTGCGGAATGTTTACATGTTACTTCTACTAACTATAAGAAAAAAGTTTTGGGAATAAAGATTTGAAAGCTATTTTGTTCGGAATGCAATGGTAAATTATAGAAGGTACTTAAGTTGCATCAATAAAAGCTAAAACAAAATAATACATAAAATATCTTAAAATTAACATTAGATATAAAGAAGAAATTACATTATATATAGATACATCTCTGCACACCTTTACACAACATATTATATATATAGACCAGATTTATCAAAATTGTATAATTAGTCTCGTTATAATAAGTAGCTCCATTACAAACATTAAGGTGTGTACAGAAACCTCAATTTCCCTTTTGTTTAGTTGTCTCCATTAGCTAACTGTTTTTGAAGACGAAGACTTTTGTCAGGTTTATTGGAATTGCTTCGAAGAACCCTTCCTTTGGCTGCTGTGGCAGCTTTCCTAGCATTTCTCCTCTTTTCTTTCGCTTGTGCTTCGAATGTTTTTGATAATTTCCATGACGAGATCATCGAAATGACAAATAGTGGTGAAAGACAAAGGAATACGCAATACAAGAAATCCCATGGGTTCTTTACAATCCATATCATCCACTGTTTCCAATAATCGTCAGTCGAATTGGTAACCACATCCGCAAGGGTTTCATCTGAGCCTTCCATGTTTCTTATTGGGTGCTGCAAAAATGAATAAAAACGTTTGTGTACATAAATCTTCCTATCGATTACCATCGCACAAATAATAATGTATTATTGAAAAGTAATAATATCTGCAGCGTACATCGTAATGAATAGCAAGTGACTATCACACATCAATACCTGACACCATGAAATCATAAAGAAACTGATGCTTGTATCACGTTTCATTTATTTGTGTCTGGGACTAGGTCTACCAAACTGTAAACTGAAGTGCAAAAAGGCTGAATATTATTTATGATGTTATTATTATGGTCTGGAGACAAACGTTGGTTGAGGCTTGGCAGAAAAAGTTAACAGCGATTCTAAAAGCAAGTTTCTATGTATGTATATTACCCCGTCCTTTTACTCATTTTAATTTAAATGTATTTAACCTTCAGCTCAGATGTAGCTATAGAAGTCTGCCCTATATATTTGTAGATGTACACTTGCCCACTTACATAGACCCTGCTCTTCTTGCTTATTAAATTAATAGTCAAGCTATTTTAGCATAATATTATAGGTGTACTAACTCCTATTGACTATATATTATAAGTAGGTTGACATTTGCGCCAACACAACAATAACTCAATTAAAGAAAAGAATGAGTTATAAAGTCAATTCTGCTGTGTATTCATCTTTCTAACCGATATTTTTGTAGCTTCGTATAATATGCGGCAGATATTTGCAAGCCTAGTAGACAAACAAACAATTGTATGCATAGATTTTATACGTTTGTTGTGCTATGCGATGACGTGTATCATTCAAAGGTGATGACACTTTGACAACTTAACATAAACAAAGAGCAACTTGGAAGTTAAGGCTGATTGGCAAAGCATTACTATTACAAGTGTAAATCAGCTTTAGATACAATATATTTAAAGTGGACATAAAATGTTGTTCCACTTAAATGAATACAAAATAGTACAGAATTATTAAGTTCAGCCGTGCCATGAATGTGCACTATTTTTGCTGCAACTAATATCAAAATGAAAATTTGATGACAACGAAATGACATTGTAAATAATACGCTTCACTGTTACAAACGGAGTTGGCAAAATAAGACTTTGAGACTGAACGGAACGCTTTAAATGAGAATTTACTGTGTAAGTAAATAGGTATCATATGTACTACTTTACGTACGTATAATATTGCGTATTACAACCTGCTTACAACTTGGCTGGAATATGTTAATGCAATGAGACATGAGACATCAACTAATTGCAAGTTTACCGAAAATGCAAAATCAACCCGCTACTATTTCTTATTTATTATATAGGTTAGTTATAATTTATACTGTACCTTGTTTGGCTAATTGTATTATTAATAATTATGTTGGTTGTTTTCGAGGAATTGTTGCTTGGAAAACTTTAAATTAAATTAGATCCAAGCTGAATTTTTTAAAACGGAAACTTGACTAAAATGTGCACTGCAATTGCTCACAAGTAGAATGTGGACTATTTTACATATGTTATATTAATAGTTTAGATTAAATTATAAAACATTGAATCTTTACAAGCAAAATCTCAATGATATTCACAACTCACAGGCTTTGAACCCGTTTCCCAGTGGCGCTTGTAAGCAAGTTTGCCTTCTAAACCATTGCTCCATTGGTTGGACCAAATAATTTTTCAATCCTTTCTGTCATGAAAGTCCACATGAGTCTTCTCCTTTCTCATCTTTCTCCTTTCTGTTTACAAGCAGTGGGTAGGGTATAGAGCGTAGAGGTATGAAGTTCTAATTTAATGATGTCCTCGTCAAATGAACATTTTAATCATCTAACACTCTTTGCCTCGGTCTGTATTGATGAAAGCTCCGAAATAGTATTTATTTGTAAGTAAATAATTACTAGGTGAGATAAGTATGATTTCCTCAATGTACTATGCACTTCAAGTGTATGATTGTGCGAGATGAAAAAACAACATCATGTTATTAACTGAAACTAATATAATTTCTATAATTACATCGAAAAAGCCTGATAAAGTTATGAATTACAAAGTTTAATTTCCCCATTTACAGTTTCTTTTTTACAGCAAGTAAAAGACAATTCATTGGTCTTTTTCATGAGTGTTTTTATTTTAAGTAGATAAGTTTATCAAAGGAATTAATCGAAATGATAAAGAACGATGAACGAGAAATGAGTGTAATAGTGAAAGTAACTGTAGATAATATAATATTAATTGCTTTGTCACACAGAGTTTTTCAAAGTATTACCTGTGTCAAAATACGTGGTAATAATGCAACGAGATCATAATATTGTATAATATTGTATATTAATTTTGTTGTTTTTCTTTCATGATTGTTATAATTCTTTTAGGTTTACGGTACGTAAATTAATTTCAAAATCTTTTAATTGTTATAGAACTATACTGTTACTATACTTGTTATGTAACTTTACAACTGATTGTGAGTTAAGCACTTAATTCTTTGTATAGCATTTTAAATGTTATCCACGCACGCATATAGAGCGCACAAAAAATTGAAGGTGAAAGCATTCATTATTAACCGTATTTGCTAGCGCCTACATAGCTATCTTGTTACCACTTACAGATTAATTGTGTTTTAACAATTATGGTACATTTCTTACGATGCTGGTTCTGCATTGTGGTGTAAAATTCAGTAGCTACACTAAAAAATTACAATTCAACAATGATAAAACGGGATAATAAAATTATCAAGTTATCAAGCAAATAAAGTCATCTAATCAAATCAAATCAAAATTAGAAAAAGTAGGGGAAAATCGTCACAATACATTTTCCGTCTTCTAAATGATTACAAATGTTTTCACTTTTTCGATTTACGCAAAATCTATTTTCAGTTCATCCCCTTTTGGATTTAATTAACGAGGATAGAAATGGGCCATTAGGATTCATGAAATTCATCTGGTTCATTGAATCCAAACATTGCACAATGCATTGATATTATGTATTAATACGAGTCTATTTAGCAGATAATATCCTTTTGCTATATACATTTGTTTCTGTAAATCGATGCATGTGGAATCTGACAATGATATTGCTTTGCTTGTTAATGAGAAGAGATCAAAGGACTTGTACTGCTCAACGTTGCAGCTATAGAACACTTGAGCTTCCATGATATAATCATCAGAGCAGGAGCATAGAAGTAGAAAGCAGAGCGGCTTGCTTTTACTCAAAGAGCATTACTACTACTACTACTACTGCACTACAGATAATACATACAAGTGAACATGTAATTACAATTACAAAGGAAGAATGCACACAGCCCGAGCGAACGACGACTATGACTACTACCACATTTGCTTCATAGGGTTAGATTCGAATACAGAGAACAATATTATATTTTACTTAAAATAGCCTAAGTTGCTAAAACAGTAATACAATACTTGACTAGGCAGTTACTGTACATTATTTTACTATAAAACATTTCTATATATAATATATATATCTACTTTACTCAACTCGTATAAAATATCAATGTACAGTTGGATATTGCCCTGCACTGTAGCAATATCCTCCGAAACTATCAATATAATATAAGTAAGAAATACCAATAATGTTGCCTAAAGAAAGAATCTGACTGAATCATTCGATACTGCTGCGAGTTAAATGAAGGGTTTGCATGCATTTGATGTCTAGTTATATACGTAGTTTCTATCCAACTGCGTAAAGTACAAATATATAAAATAAAAGCTTAGGGCAAAGAAAATTTGTTCGTTCCGAAGTACCCGTTGATCCGGTAAATTTGGGCGTTTCTCATGAAGCCCCACCAGACAGACCAGGCATCTAGCTAACCATGAGCTCTGTCCACAGCCAAACGGAATGAAATGAACGAACGTTTCTTTAAGAATTTAAAATGCAATACAATGTATTGGATTATGTACATCATGGAACAACCATTTGTCCAGTCAGTATGTCATTGAATAAAATGACTGTAGAGAAGCGGTGATAATACTGAAATGCGTTTGTCTGAGTCTAAGGAAAGGAGTATGGGTACCTATATAATAAAGCCACTAGTTATCAATATCGGCGACTGTTGCAACACAGAGAGAGTCGAAGGCGATGGCGATGACGAGTGACATGTAAACAGAGCAGATGCTATCTCAGGGAGAGACTTAGTGACGATGAAAATAAAATGACTGGTGCAGACGACTGCTACTTCTACACCAGTCAAATATTCACACTATCGTTTCTACGCTGAAGTACTTGCTTAAAACATCGTCGCTTCCATTCCACAACGTGTTCACAGATATGCCAAAATGCGACAGTGATTCAGTAACATTCTCAGACTGGTCACTTGTGTTTCTTACTCTGAATAAGAATCACCTTAGAATCTCGCGAAAACATTTCGTCAAGTTGTGAATGTGTCCCATTCATTTATTTTCAACACAATGCCTCTTTTTTTCGTCCTTTTCTGCATATTTACACTGCTACAGGCGGCTAATTCTTCCTGGTGGTAAGTGAGATTCATCTTTCGAGTTTTTCAGCGTTGGTGGAGAATTTCTAGTATTTGTTTTGTGAGTGCATTCATATTTAAATTCAATCTACCAGTGTGATGTGTTAATTAAAGGTACTTGAGTCAAGTCGACAATGGGTCATTGGGAGATCCGAGAGTTTTGTGTCATGTCATACCGAATATTCATAGAAAACAGAAACAGATCTGCTTCCGATACGCAAACTACATTCCAAAGATTGGAGAAGGGACGAAGCATGCGATTTCCGAGTGCAAGTACCAGTTCAAATTCCATAAATGGAATTGTACTACATTTGATCACGACCCTTCAGTATTTGGAAAATTTATGATCAAAGGTTTGACTTTTATTATTTTAGTGTCCTTGATAGTTTCCGTGAATATGTGTAAGCTTTGCAATATTTTAGTTTCACAAAAGATAAGTGGTTGGTGAGAGACAGTAAATAATAAATGAAATGGGAATGCTGCGAAAGTTTGCATGAATCATTGTAGTAACGTGTGCAATTTGCAGAATCATATATACTCAAAGGATCTTTATCATTCAAAGTTTTATAAACTTTTTGCAGGAGCCACGAAGGAACTTGCATTTCTCAATGCAATGACGACTGCCAGTGCTGCTTACAGCTTGGCCAAAGCTTGCACTACTGGCTCAGTCGGATGTCCATGCTTTTACCACAAAGAGGTGAAAACTTTTTCTGTAACCTACAATTTCTCCTTTCTGCTTCGACAAACTTCGTCATCATCTTCATAATATGCAAACCTACACAGTCTTAATCCAACTTAAAGCAGTTATAGATACATACTACAACATATTAACAGTATTTGCAACTTTGTAACACCTTTATTATTATTACCGTCTAAGACGGTTGCTATTTGTACCCAAAACGGCAGCAGCCGACTGATTTCAGAGATGACATTAGTCTCAAGTCTTAACACATAATTCATATACGACAGGACTAAGACCTACCTAAACTCATAAAGTTAATCACTGTTAAATTAAGTGTTTTATAATTTTATAAATTTTAGCATGTTCTATGAGATTAAACTCTATCCTTTCCAACTTACAATTTTTCCAATAGTTTTAACCCTACAAATTATCACGAGAATTAGTATATAGCACTCGACTGAAACTGATGCATTGGAAATTTTACCGAAATTAGTCACTTTTGTCTAAGATTATAATTGAGTAAGTGAATACATATTAGAATAATCTTTAATCCATAAATCAAACGCACCAGATTGGCAAAAAATCATTAGGTAGGTACTGCCTTTGTTTTATTGTAAGTTAATTTATTAAAAATTTCAAGTTGAATTTTCTAAATACAAAGAAATAAAAGGAGAAGGCAGACTTTACTGGAATACTGTTAATAATTCTTTGAGACGCATTTAGCGACTTTTTTTGGTTTGTGTTTGAGACGTAATATTAATTTTTAATGTAAGAAAATAAAACGGTCTGAATAACTGATTGTGAGTTATGATGAGCAATTGAAAAGTTTCATTTTTAACTCATGTATATTATTATCGGTATATTGACATTTTTAGTTTAAGTATGAAATATAACTGTTTTTACATTTTAACCAACTTTTCATTAGAACCCCAAGTTAATGAAGATGACACCAGAAGATCAAAATCAGTCACATAAAGTAAGAGGATGTCAGGATCCGTTAAAATTTGCAGTGAATTTTGTGCGGAGATTTGTTGACGCTGATCAAAGTCCTGCTAGAGATGCCAAGGCTACAACTTATCTTCATAACAACCGAGTCGGGAGAATAGTACGATTTTTTATTTCAAACTTTTTACGATATTATGACTATATTCATGTCACCAATGTCATGACATATTATTATAACTCCGTTATATTATTTTAACAGACTTTTGCTGAATTCTCCTTGTCAATGAAAATCTGTAAATGTCATGGGCTAAGTGGTTCTTGTACTTATAAAACATGTTGGAGACCCCTTCCCAGTTTCAGGGACATCGGCGATAAACTTCGAATGAAGTATGACGAAGCTATTAAAATTTCTTTTAATCCAACCGGCAGATCCATACTTGTGGACAAAAACCAGAAAAAGCCAAGCAAATACAATCTTATCTATTTGGATGATTCTCCAGACTTCTGCACTACGGATCAGTCAAAAGGTATAATTAAAGCTCAAACAGGAAATTATATTATTCTACTATCTCTAGATACGAATTAAAATGAACAGGTTCTAATGAAGTTTACATAGAAGAGTTGATTGGAAATTAATTGGTTGTGAAGGACTAGTGGGGACTGGGAGTCGTTTGTGCAATGTGGATTCAGAAGCTGAAGATTCATGTGATATCCTGTGCTGCGGCAGAGGATACGACTCTGTGAAAATTGCCACAACTTACAGGTGCGAATGCAAATTTATTTGGTGTTGCGAAGTGCAATGTAGGACATGTCAGGGTATTCTCACAGAGTCTTATTGCAAATCGTCCAAAAGAACTCATCCGTCTTTCAACAACTCCACGGTTTTAAGTCGACGAAACAGGAAATTCAATTTCTCGGATTCCTCTAAAATAAAGCGAAATCTGAAGAGAGAAGACATGAGAAGTTCTAATAGTCGACTAAGTCAACTGTATCCGAATCCGAATCCAACTGCTTCCACATTTGATTCGCCTTTCAGCTTTGAGGTACAGTTTAGGAAAGACGGTGGAACTCGCTCTTACTCTGAAAGGACGAATAGCCAAAAGAAATTGCAAAGGAAATCCGATTATCCTCCTATAAGCTCTAGATAGTCATAGCAGATAGTTTCATTTACTTTGCAATTATATTACAGAATTCTATTCGATACTTGAAGACTCTATTAGCTCAAACGACACACTTTGAACTTTCTAGACTTGGCTTTCTTCTACTTACCTAACCTCAGACTTTCACTTCCTTTTCCTTAGACTTTGTTCAATTTCCGAATATTGCAGCCTCCTCCATCATTCCGCAACCAGATACGTATGTAGTAGTGCATGTGGAATCATTAAATTTAATTCAATGTAGGTATATCTTGTTCAATCTTTTTTACAATCCATCCATACCGACTATTATTAGTTTTAAAGCTACCACTAGTATTTTGTCATGGAGCGTATCTAGGATTGCAAATTGGGGGATGGTTATTTTAAGCATAATAACTGTAAATGTGACAAAATAGTACAAGGCAGTATGTGGAAATGGTCAAATCGCATGTATAAATTGGTACAAATTTGACCGAAATGTAAACTTCAACAAACCAAAAATACATTTAGCTCGAAATTGTTGCATTTTTGGCGTTTTTCAGACAAATTTTGTATTTTTTCCGGATTTTAAAGGTGGGTAATTGTAGCGTATGTCTTCTTCTGCAAAAATATCCACCTTGTGATTCGTGATCCCGCTTTAAATACGCTCTTAAACTTCTGTATTAATATTATGGATATTTTAAGCCCCATTATATATTAGTGGAATAGAGTGCATTCAGCAAATATGCAGTATACCATTATACCAGTGAGTAATTTTCAACATCTACAAGTCCAATTTTTACTGCAACCCATCAGAAGTCAGTATTTTCCATAGCATTATGATTTGTTACTTATTTTTTCAGATGCAGTAGTGTATGTTATTTTATTTTTAAACATGTATGTATGTAAAATTGTATATAACTTCGCTAAATTAACAATATCAATTTTATTCAGCACAAATTAATTCACTACCACATCCCCGTTCGAAGTTCTCATCGGAGATTGTTGCATGATATTGTAAAAGGAGGATTAAGATATAAAAATAATAATTTTCGAATTACCCATGAATACATTGTAAAGGTTATATTTATTATATAATTGCAGCAAACTGGTGAATTCAATAAACCTAAAGAACCTAACAAACATTTGATTTTTATGGGATGAGATTTTCTGAAGCAATTTCTCGCCTATGTGTCTCACGTATAGTAGTTTTCGTAGATATAAATTTTAACAACTGAAAATGTAAAAATAATGTGGAATTTGTTTTACAAACAATAACTGTAGTTAAAACTATAGGTACAGTAACTCTTCAAACCATATTAATTGTCACGATGATTTTAAATTAGTATGGGACAATTTTAAACTGATGAATATAAAGTAAATAAATTCAATAGGCATTAGGCATAGGTATCAAATATTATAGGAGTAAAAGTGGAAATTCTAATTATGTGTTAATAAATTAATTTCCCCCCTCTAGTGGACAGACCTAGTCTTATGTTAAACTGGAACGATGAACGACGTAGCCAAAATGATCTACATATTTGTTATAAAGAGTAAATAAATTATAGAATTAGATGATGGTTAGTGATTGATCATTGATAATTTATATAATATAAAGATACTTTAGTAGTTTAATTTAAAAATTGCTACGATATAATTTATACCGACTTAATACTATAAGCTTGGTTCTTGAAATACTAAACAAAGCTGCTGCAAATATTGGTAATGGATAGAAAAGGTGTTAAGTTTTAAGTACAATATGGGATAGAAAATTATTGTGTATGCTGGCTAAATGTAGTGTTACTCATTTAAATCGAAATTAATTGTAATACTGACTGGAATTAGGCACTTGAATACAAGTGGAATTGAAAAATACTAGAATAATAAGAAGGTCCTTAATGATAAATCTTCAATGACTGGATTAGTTCGGCCATTACTATTTGTACATAAGATAGTGTATGCAAATGCGATGAATGCGATCCACACGATTTTTCTTTAATCTCATTATTATGATGATGACACTATAAGATACTATGATTGATAATTCAATGATGATGCATTAACTTACATATATTTTCCGAGTATCCAATTATAAGTGAAGTTATATGAATTTTCATGATGAATTTGGTGATGCGTAACATAAAATAGAAATAAGAATTCCGTCTTTTATCTATTAGTTTACATTTTTAATCATAAAAGTAAGTTTTTAGCAAATTATAGATACCAAATTGTTTTTCCTTCGCGAAAAACAACAAAAATTGTTTTCCCCGACCATATTTCCTATCTACAATAAATTACCAAGTTGATATTACATTTACTTCACAAACAATACTACGAGTCATTTATATATTAATGGTAAGTTCAGTCGATTAACAATTACTTATTTTACTACAATTTTTTTAACAAAAACCAAAGTATATTTCTAAACAACATAAAATCGCACTCACTACACTATGCACGTTGAAAGTAAAGCAAATTCTCTTTTCATTTGGTCTATCTCCTACTAACCTCATGACACAATACTGAATTGATCAGGTAACAAAAATTAATTTTGAACGAGAGACAGATCTTGATTTGGTATTGCTCTTGGATCTTATTTCATTGTCTCGTTGGGAATACTGTGTATAAGTATTGGATACAAAATCATATAATATAATCGTTAGCATCAATGAAACAGCGATAATATCATCATCTAATGAGATAATTTTGATATATTTATTAACAACAGTACCATAGTATGTATGTACATGTAAGTAAATATGTGATGAAGGCAGCAATAATGCTCTTAACTTATAAAATTGCATAATTTTCGTTTTCATTGGTCATTTAATTTCATATTGGTAAGAACAACGTCCTTTTGCATAGATTAATTTATGATGACCTGCGGAATATTCCCATTTTTAACCTTGTACACACCAACCAATCGAAATTAGTTTTCCATCAACTCAAGTAGGAAGTTACGAATGAATAAAGAAATACCTGTTACTTACAGCACACCAATAACATTGCATAAGCATACAAAACAATTATTACGTGAATGTATCTATCTATGCAGATCATCTGAAATACATATAGGATACGCTACCAGGAGATAATAAACATAATACAACATCCAGCTCTTAAGCCCTTCTATTTTGCAAACAAATTTACTCTTTAGCATTAACAATAAATTAGGAAATTTTCATATATTTGGAAAAGTGTAGTGAATTGTGAGACGTTTCATATTACATACTCAAACATATTATAAGTGTGTAAAGATCATAAGTATTTATCACACAGTTGTAAATACTCCAACAAAATTTATTTTGCGTCGTAATTTAACATTTCAAGGTAACTTTTATTTGAATGGGTCAATACGAATACGTCAAAATCATAATTCACCACAATTTTACAAAGACACATTTAAGTAACAAAATTACAATGTAAGATGTAAACATTCAATGTAAAATACACATTCAAGAAATAAGTAAATTTCATTAGGAGAATCTCAATGAGGCAAACACAAGACAGTGGTTGATAAATAGAGAGAAGGAGTACAGCATGCAACAGATTATTAAATTGCTACTCCTTGTATTGCATAATACAAACATTTAAAGTTTCCATTTCGGCGAATTTCCCATTATTCTATTCGAACTCACTCTGCTCTAACCATAAATACATACATTTGGTATAACATTGTTAAATGAAATTAATTTATATGACTAAATATTTTAACCCTCGTCCCTTTGCCGCTAAGCTGTGCATGTACTGTACAATTATTGGCAACAATGGCATTTACATACTAACTACTAAAAATAATATCATTCAGAAATCTGTTGTAAGGTACTAATGCGAATACTTATTAGTATTATTGCAAACAATACGGAATCGCATGTAGTATGACTAGTTAAATCTATAGCATTATCAGAACAATTTAGACGAGAACACACTTTTCCAACCATTACATTTTGCACAAGAACATATCATTAGAGCATAATAGTATGTCATGTCAACCTACAAATATAATTACACACAGTACTACATTCAATTCATTATCTTAATTGTCTGTCAGACTCCTACTGCATTGACTTGGAATTTTTAACCGACCAGCACAGCATAATTACTTTTATAACTGATGGTGTGATGGTTGCCTAGTCTCTATTTTCTCACACCGACTTACCTTATGACAAATTTACTTTTACTGCTTTCTGTGCATCAGATTGATGCTACTCTACCAACTCTACTCTATGTACTACTATAGCTACTATTTTGCAGCAACAATGAAGCTACTTTCCAATAAGATTATATTAAACTTTTGCATGTGGCGACTGTAGTATCATTTTTACTTGAGGGTTAACCTGAATATTATTATGTTCATCTATATCTGTTAAAGTTCGGTCTGACCCACCCTGTTCACGTTATGTATTATCGTAATTATAGTAGACTTTAAATACACTAGTATAGATGTCTGTGTGCGATGTTCGCTACATCCATTCATGTATCATTGGTACTCTCCTGTCATGAAAGTAGTAAATTGTCTATTAGTATGTGATGTGTACAGATATTTGAATCCTTACTTTCTCTTTTCATTTGCTACAAAAATAATCTTTCAGCAAATAACTAATTAGCAGTTGTATAATTTAATTATAATATTATTACGTGCCGGTGCGTACGTCTTTCTTGTTGTAAGTTACTTTAACTACGACGATTACGTACCATAAATCAGTCAAAATTAGTATGTGCGTATTCTAGGTTATCTAACTCTTATTTATATTTTTACAACTACAACTTTGTACAAAACACATTTTTTTAACGAAAGCTAATATTGCTTATACAAACAGTTCTGCTTGAACTTGATATTACAGCTTGACATTGACTTCTTCCAACACTTGGCGTAGGTAACAAAGAAAACTCCTGAATAATTGTTTTTTTGTGTCATTCAACTCTGCATAAAAATTCAAAGTTTTCGTTGTCCTTTGTTAAATTTGTGTTGTCTTCTCAGAAATATAACATCAGAAAAATGTAACCATAATAGGAAGAAAATAAATTTTCAAGTACCTGTCTACATTACTTTAGTATCTCACTTACATTGGAATGAAAGTTGATTTGACTGAATTACCTAGTAAAACGCATATTCCCTACGCGCCCTAACATCAAATTGCAAGCTTTGCATTATTTTAACCATTGCATTGACCTGTGTAAAATAAAGAAAACTGGCAGCAGAAAGAAAGTACATCGAATTTTTAAAACCAGGAATGTAAATTCAAATAAGTTGGCAGTCTCCTGAAGAAAACAAAGTACAACACATATAAGACATAACCATAACTATAACCTAACTTCTAAACTAAATCCCTAGCTAAAAATGATCTATCACTAAAATTCAATATGTAAACACAACACCAGCTTAGCTGCATCCGTAAAAATATTATATAGCTGTTCAACTGAAGTATTCGCAAACAATATTGAGATATTAAATACAGCTAGTGAATTATGTACCAAATAATTTGAAAAACATTTGAAGTGGAATATTTAAATTTTCAGATTATAAAAAACTGGCACATATGTGTGTATGTATAAATTTTTCATAACCTTAAAATAGAATAATTTATAATTAACTAATTGATCATTTCCTGTTTATTGTTATGTCAGTGTAAATGCCATACTTGCCTGTAATATATACTGCCGTTTTGTAATTTTGTTAGAGCAATAGCAAATGAGCAGTGACTACGTTTTATTGGTAAGTGGCAACTTACACGTCCAACCGACTGCCGGTTTGCTTTCTTTTACAGTCTTTTTGACAGATAACGTGACATTCAAACCAAACATTATTTTCAAGAGCACAGTGATATACAACACATTCTAATCAAAAGGAAGTATACGTTTCCACAAACATCATTCATAGAGGTCGATTACTTAAAAACATATTGTAATCAAAAGGAAGTATTTTCCACAAACGGCATTCATAGAGATAGATTGTTTAGAAACATATTCTAATCAATTCCGGGAATTAATTAAAATATGAAAACTATAATGAACTATTCCAACAATTAATTACAAAAGTACTTGATACTACAATCTCAATATGTAAGTTTTATAAGGCAATTAAAAGTTCAAATTCGCAAAAGGAAGTATTTCCCACAAACAGCATTCAGAGCTAGATTGCTTAGAAACAATTAATTTCATTCTTCATTTCTAATTAATTCTCCAAATTAATTAGAAATGAAAATTATAATTAACTATTTCATATTCAATAATGAAAGTACTTGATACTACAGAGTTCAGCCGTGCATTTCCGAAATGTCAATGTGCACAAATAAATAATTAATAATAAAATGTAATAAAAATGTTAAATATATCATTAAAGTGATTGAGCATTCTTTGGTTGGTGTGATTGCAATAAATATTTATAGGTTTTAGGTTCATTTTATCTGCCAAAACACTGTCAATAACCTCCCACAGATTTCAAATGATTCATTATAATTATGGGATGAGATGACATAATATAATAATTTAACCTCACAAATTGTGAAAACATTTAGAATCTATGTACACCTATAAATAATTTAATTAGTCTTACTCATTGAGGAAAGCACTCTCAACTTTTCAATAGAATGCAGTGCTACTTGTCGGAGAAAATATATTCCCATTAAGGTTAACTTACGACATAATAATTTCAGATATTAAAAACAAGTCGAATCCTAAACCTTACAATTAGTGGAACCGAATGATTACGTTGGTTAAATTGGTTTGAGCGTACTGGGAGAGCGGTTTTGAATTTTGAAATAAAATGGTACTAATGCATCCAATTATTCTGCCTATACTATACTACTGCATAATATTATTAATAATGTACCTACCTATAAACTATAGGTAATTACAGTATATTCACGTTATATCATAATATTGCGTCATTATGTTACAGTAATTGACATGCATTGCAATATAAATTAATAGCAGAACATATTTCCAAATCCGTTATTCAGATCAAATGCAAGCAGAGCACGGTTTCAACAAACAATTCAGTGGGTGAGTACTCTAATTTATAAAATGAATTTAGCTGTTATCCTTACATTACAATTTAACATCATGCAATGTGCTGCATATTAAAATAAATATACTTAATTAATAATATCATCGTAGTTTGTAATGTGGTGTTAGTAAGGACTTGTGAAGGAAATACTTATGAAGTAGGAAACTTTATACCAAACAGCTCTTTAATAATAAACCATGATGGAGTGATCAGGTCAGGTCATCCAATAGTCATACTCGGGATAACATCTGAATTAGGCTGGACGGCAAAAGCGCTTCTAGTTTGTCCAACACGTACAGAATCGGCATCGATAACCAACCAACAACCTGTAAAATTATTCACAATTAGTTATCAATCACTATAACATTCCTGGCGTATTTAGTGCTTCAACGTTTATCACGTAAGTAAGTTGTTAGTAGGTAATTCTATGTATGACTCCTTTCAAGATTGCATTTTTGTCCTAACTTTGATTTAAAGCAAGGCAACATTGTGTTTACTTTGTAAATTCAAAGGAAAGTAACTTTGGCTTAAGAATCATTGTATGAAAATTTGTTTGATAGTTTCGACATTATAATTTTCGGCTTTATATAATTTTAAATATATTCAAGACATAAAACACAAGTTGTTTTGTCATTCACTTCAATACAAATGAGTATATTTTCAATTGTACTAAGTAAGTAAAGTAATAAAAGCTTACAAAATGAAAAATAATTTGTTTGCGTGTCTGGAATTGACAATGATACTTGTAGTTTTAGTTTAGTAATTAGTTAGAAAAGAATTACCGTTTTAGCAACAATAGCCATCTGGTCAGGATATTGATGAGTTAGAAACGCGATTAGGGCTGTGAATGTGCACAGTCCTGCAGTGAACATTATGAAGAACGGGGTTTCACGTTCAGGGAAGACGCTGACTTCATGATGTGCTGTGAAATTGAATAGAATGTGCTATACACGGCAAAATAGTTTATTTAGAACTGAATTTATTTGTCTAGACAAAAAAGAACATAAAAAGCAGACCTGGAAGAATTTCACGGTCAGGACATTCTGTGCACGGTGGGTATGGGAAGAATAGGTTTCCTTTCTCCAACGGTCGCGGTATAGAAGCAAATGTTCCTTCCCAAGTACAAGCAAGCAGTTGCAACGCCCCATCCACACGCTTCCAGTGTGGTAAATGGAAGAATGCATACGATACAGCTTCGGAATCCCCCCTTTTTAATAAATGTTCGGGTGGAAACACCATTGGCTTCAGCTCAAGTAAATACTGCGTGCAATAAAAATTAAACACTATTATGCACTTTTACGCACATCAGAAATTGAATTATTAATAAAACGACATATGATCAGGATTTGTACTTTTGGAACGTGAGGATTGTACTCAACAGCCCTATGTATGGCTTCAATAGCATTCATTTCAGCCGTACTGAGGCCTCGTTTAATTAATCCTGATTCAGTTATAAACCTGCAAAGTAAAAAATAGATTCATTCATTCCAGGACGTGCAGGATACCATTACATTTCATCAACAAGTATTGTTTATTTATTAAAAAATTAAAAATAAAAGCTCTACTCAACATTAGTAATCCCTAATCTAACTCTTTCGGTTGCACAAAAAACAATAGTTGAACAATGATTGAATTTGGAGTTCAAAACAAATATTAACCCTATTTCTGGACTACAGTGGTTATTGGTCCTCCTTGGCCACTTACAATCAATAAAAAATTCCCTAGATTTTAGCTTTGGTCAAACGGTCATTACAGCAACAAGCTGATTACAATGGAGAAAATCTTTAACTACTGTAACGTAAATGAAATTTTGTAATGTAAAAGATATGGGCTCTCTAGTTGCTAAATCGCTCTCCATTTTTCAACTGTTTCTACATTTCGCTAAGTCGAAACAGGCAAGCTCGTCATTAGTTGTCAGTGGAGATAATCAGATAATGAAAAGGAATGTTGAATAGGTTTGGTAACGAAGTCCTTACTTATCAGATACTTGGCGAACTTTAAGTAAAGCAGAAGTATAGCATAATGTAGCTGAACGAGGAACAGATCCATCGTCATATTTAGCTAGTACTGCTTGAACATCAGCATAAGCCTGCATCTCTAAAAGGGCTTCTATTAAATTTTCGTGAACGTGAAGCACACTCATAATCGGATGTACTTCTTTTGTTAACTACATCAAAATCAAAAAATTATTAGACAAAATATTAATATTATGGCTATTATTAAGAAAATATTTTAAATGTCAATGATTATTACATCTCGAAACATTTTTACAGCTTCTTTAAGTCTTCCTAACTTTCGGGCACACATCGCTAAACGTCTCTTGATGTATATAAGAACGTTGATGTCACGACCTGATAATTCATACACATTATTTACAAAACAGAGTGAGAGTAACGTGGAGTTTTTATAAAAATTTGAGATTTACATTTAGAGGACTCACGATGTACATTATCCGAGTTGGCCCCGTGGGACAGCGTGAACTGAGATTTCTTATGGTTGAATTCTGCGGATTTTAGAGCCTGCTTTAGAAGTTTTTCACTGTCCGCAATAGTGGGTGCTTCTTCTTCTGCTAATAAAATATAAGCGGTAGCACAATCAGCGTTCTTTTCAATCGCTGCCTTTGCTCCTTTTATTCTTTCCTGGGGGTTTCTTTCTCTCCAGGCAGTCTGCATTACTGTGAAAAATGACATAACAAAGTAAATACTAAAGCACGTATTTCTAATCAATGGTGTCACTGAAATCAGAAAATTTGTCGTTTTTTATTTATACAAAGAACATTAAATGAACAGTAAGTTATCTTTAGATAATGGATTACATACGCGAATACTCAGGTCTTGTTGAATCACTATCACAAGTGAAAAATGTTTGATGATCTTGAGCTGATAAATTCATATCGTAAAAAGTTAATGGCTCCTTTTTAGTTAGATTAAACAACCGGAGATATTCTGCACCACGAAAAAGATTTAATGGATTTCTCCATACTTTACACTCTAAAAGAAGTTCATAATATAATGATTAGAACACAATTAAATACACATTCGTATGTGAGATGGCAAAACGGTTAATACTGAAATAAATGTGATTAGTTTTGATTAGTGCACTACAGTTAAGGAGATAAAATAAAAGAGTACGCACTGTTAGGCTTACCGGCTGACGAGGTGGCGACAGACTGATTTGGATTAGCATTTGTAGCCCCATTACTCTCCCCATTCGCGTTACCATTTGTGGCGTAATCGGGAGGACCCAGTAAGGGCCCAAGATGATTTAGCGAAACTTGTTCTATGAACGAAGTACCGTATTTGCGATAGTACCACCATTCAAAGATCTACAAAACAATCAATATTTAATTGTCCACAGTACAATAAATGGTTTTTCGTGACCCCTCACACAAGAAACTTTCATGTCAACACATCGTCAGTACACTCTTTTACTGGCACAGCTATAATAATAATAAATATACAATATTTGAATACTTACCAGTATGAGACCCGAGATTAGAGATGATGTGCCAGTTAAGGCGACATAAAATTTTGGCGTTAGAGTACTTAGGAACATTGTGGCTGAAAATAAAAATAGAAACTTTTTTATTACTCATACCACCTGTAAGTTTCAATGTCAACTTTAACAATCATTGTTTGCGGTAAACAAAAGATAACAACCAGACAGTTCAAACTTGACAAAATATGTTGTTATGTCACAAATAACAGATAGAAAAATTGTCAAATGTTGCAGTTTTTTACCCATTCCAATATTCTCAGATATTTTTAGTGGCCCACGTAAATAGTAGAGCACAAATACAACGAGCAAGAACCAAAATGCCCAAAGATAAGTCCAAGACCACACAATCCAATTTTTAAAATTCCGTAAATGAATTAAAATCATTTCGGCAAACTACATACATGCTATCACATTCCCGTCATCACTTTAACTTTACCTCATCTACCTCCTCTCCACAAATACCAATCAACAATCAATGCAGTTCCTATGCTTTTGCATTTGCACAATTTCAGATGTGTGAACTGTGTGTGGAGTTGGACTGGTACTTCTCTGTCTGTGCAATGTACAGCCGTAGATTCGTGGAGTTGGAGTACTCCGTGAGTGTTATACTCAAATACTCTATTTATAATCTGTCTGCCTATGCCTTACTTGAAGACCAGCTATAATATTATGGAGGTCCTAGTTACCAAGTGGACTTTTATGTATTTTCATCACAGGAGGAGTATAGCTTACAATTATATATGGTCTCTTTACATTTCTACGCTGCTATACTCCTGCTCCAGGTCTCTCTCACCATAAAGGGTAGTATACAATGCAATATGCAACCCTGTGCAATCGCAAATGGCATTATATACACCAGACAAGACATAATTCTATTATAGTATACTGAATACAAAGACTCAGGCAGTCAGTCAGATGATAGTTTTACAATCCTTCGTTCGTTCACAAAAAGCCACGAGCAACTAGCGCTCCAGAGTTCATTCAGTCAAAATACAATGCAAGGTTGCTTAGCAGTTTTCTTTGGTTCACCAACACGACGCATTGGAATGGATGCACATTCTTTCTGACTTGGAACTTTTTCGGGCGTCGGGCATGAGCAACGGGTTTTATCTTTCCCCACTCCCAAACACTCATCTATTGAAAAAAAATTATTAAATCTTATATCCTTTGGAAGTCAAAGTTTCAAGAAAGAGTCGTCGTCTTCGTTATTGTTTCGGAAATGTGGCTTCATTTCATTACACAAAGAAAACTTTGTTAACTTACGTTTCTAGGTTGAGATCGTTTTTCCTAGCTCCTGATGATTGAATGACTCTTACAGATATTGGACTTGGAAAAGTCTCGAAATCCCCTTGAAGCTCAAAACCAGTCAACAGTCCTATGTCATTCAAAAAGTATAGTGAATTATAGAAATTAATCGCTCAAAAGTTTCCACCTGGGACAACTATTGATAATAATTTAAACAATGCAATGCTTTGTAGTTGCAGTAAAAGTGAGGATTGATCTGGAAAGGGAAGCCACTTACCAGCAAAAACTATGCGATCCCTCTCCGCGAAGACATTTTGCTTTTTTACTTTATACAGTTCATCATAATGTAAAAAAATTACTACTTGCACTTGCAAGTCATCAGTGGTCAGGTCAGTTGTTGGCATTTCCCGCAACTTCATTGTACCATTATTGACTATCAACTATTATGACTATCAATTAATCATTAATGGTTTGATGATAACCTGTGAACATTCAATATTGCAAATAAACATATTAAAGGTTATAGTTTTGAATTATATTGCTCATTTATATAATTATGTACATTATTAAATTATTGTCACACCTATTTGGAACAGCCAAGCACTGTTAGTCAAATAAAATCATCAATTCAAAATTCAACTTACATTTCAACCACTGCCACGATATCTTCCTTTTGTTCTTCTGTATTTAACTTCTTCAGAAACCAAACGACATATTTTATTTTGTATTTAACAAACACCTATCTACCCTTCACCCTTTGTGTGTATTGTACTAATTATACCCTTAATCATACTACTGGCAATAGGCAACAAGTCACAAGTTATCTTCGTGATTATTTACTGACTATTGACCATCAATTGTATTACATATTTACCGACTTATTTAGCACTCGATTACGGAGTTTCTTACCGAAGAATCCGAAAACATCAATTATTGATTGCATCATGTTGACAAATGAAAAAAAATAATAGCACAACAATAATGCCACGAAATAAATTATTAATGTTAAAAGATGATTTTACTTACTGAAGAAGAAACTAAACGAAAATGATCCTACGTACTGGTTTGTCGTATTTTTGCATACTGATTGTGGTACTGGTTCCGGCATTTCGGATTTAGGTACTGGTTTTGTTTTTACCTTTTTTATGAACGGGTACCACCGGCGTTTCACTTGCTGCTTTTGCGGCATTTTGATTGCTTCAACTTTTTTATCAAAATTTTACAAAAATAATCTGTAAAACCGGTCTCCAAATCAAATGTGGAATACTAACTGCAGCAACAATCAACCCACGGAAGACTGATGCGGCATGGCGATTTGTAAAAGATTCGGCGTGCAGAATACAATACAGAGACTCGGCATTCAAAGGCTCCGCCAACTGAACTATCCATGCAAATAATAAAATATTTTAACAAAATTTCTCTGCTTGTCAAAATACGATTTATTGTCTGTTTGCATTGAGATATGTAATTAAGAATCGCATCATCATGTAAAGTACCTTACGCAATAAAATATTATTGTAGGAAGACTGCAATATTCGATTGTGGTTTTATATATTAGCAACGATAATGATAAAAACTATTAATTGTCTTTTCAAAACAAGTCGTTTCAAATGTAGAAATCTTTTCACAGTATTACACAAAGAACCAGTAATTGTTTTATGCACATCACACAAAATATTCTCAATTTAATTTGTCATTTGAATGTTTTTTTTACTTTAAATATATATACAACTTCTGCATGATTAATTGACAAGAGGAACAATGACTTTTTTATTAGTACTGCCTCTTATAAAAATTAATTGAAGGATAATGGCATGGTAAATACACCAATTGAAATTTTATTGACAATTCAATTCAAGAATTCAATTATACATACAGATTTCTCTTTTTTTATTCCTTAGTATTATAAAATTGATTTCGATTACCTATTATAAGTGTCAATCTAAATATCGTAATTATCATTGCTGGGTTTGAAATTTTGAATCCAAATCATTTAGGTTATATATGGAAGTGAATTTCTCCTGAAGTAGCATCCTTCATGTGTACAAATGAACTATAAGCAGACAATAACTAATAGAATAATGTTATCAACTTTGTAGGCAATTGCTATACATAGATTTAACTCATAGCGAATGTTTTTATACTGGTACTCTACTCTGAGTGCATAAAGTACTTTTACCTATATATGTTTAACATATTGTGCGTTTTTCAATTTATTTTTATTTTCATACTTGTTTAAAACCAAAATGAGTCTGGAGTCTAATAAGGTGCTGAATTGAGTAAAAAGTTTGATACATGATTTCATGGTACACATAATATGAAATGGAGTATGTATGTGTAATATTATTTATCAGTAGCTTGCCCTTCATCTTGACTTGAGGATTTACTGTGAAAGCGGAAATAGATAGAAGATATATCACTGGAAGCATTCTAGTCATTTCCTTTGGTAGTAGTTAGAAGGCAAACGGAATGATAATGTAATGTGTTTCCGTTCTTCCAGAATATTAATGATGTTTTAAATCATGTTGTCCTTTCTTGCGAATTCAATAAATCGTCGAAGACAAAACTAAATCCCACATTATAACTTTCATGTTGCAACTTGCAATATACAATCCTCCGTCATCTAGTGTGACTTTATACACATCTGCGGCGTGTTATTAATTACGTTTTAATTAATAACCTAATACAAAAGGGCGGGCATAACATTTTGCACGTTGAGACGCTACTAATATGTCGATAGCAAGTACAAACTGTTATTTTGCCAATGCAATTTGCAGTGTATTTCCTTCTTTTCATAGCTCACCTTGGTTGGTATCTTTTCATCTTTGGATATTGGAAATTGCAGAATCCTCCCTGAGCTGAGCTTCATTCTGGAGGTTGAAGCTGCCTGTCTTTTAACACAGCTATGTTTTTCTCTTCACTGTAAATTAAAATGGTGCCTTATGCATAGTCTAATTAATTTGCTGTTGGGTTCCTTCTCACATTATCAAACACGACAATAGAGGAAAATCTTTAAGGGAAAAGTTTCTACATCCAAGTTGAACTTTCCTGAAGAGATGCAAAATGGTGTAGTATAAATCAGGATTTAAATTAACATAAATAGCTTAAAGTTGCACAAACTTTGTACCATAATGATAATGTTGTATCATTTTATTATTTTATAAAGCTTCACAATGGATGAATGAAATAAATTGGACAAACTGACTGAGACCAACGTTGAGACCAACAACATTGGTCTCAATTAATTCATAGAAATTAGGTATGATATTATTTGATGTACAGGGTGCACCCTTTAACATTAATGGAAGTTAATATACATGCATGGGCTATCACTTGTCCTAAAAATGAATTTTTTAGGATGACAATATAATTTTTAAGAAAACTATTTTCACTGTCGTATTTTAAGTTATTTACTCTTAAAACCCTGAAAGTTTCACAATAATAGGTGAAGGTTGGAAACCTTCTTGCTTTCGATTCTTAAATGCGACAATTTTTTGCATGTTATCCAAAATAGTGAAAACCAACCTTCGCCAATTCTTAAGAAATTTTCAGAGTTTGAAGAGTAAAGGTCGCAGAATATGATTGTGAAATTAGTTTTACTTAAAAAGTTATTTTGAAGCCCTAAAAAATTCCTTATTAGAGCAAGTGAAAGTCTCGTGTGTTAATTTCCGTTAGTGTCAAAGAGAGTTCAAGAGAAACCGTGAAGGTATTTGTATAGTTTCACTAGCAATATAAAAACCTAAATATTATGTATCTATAATTAGTCCCAAGCGAGTATAAAGTTCAGTTATTATAGCTAATGTGATTTAGGTAAGCATAATAGAATTAAGATACGATTTGTTAAGTGTCATGTAAAATTTCTGCCTTAGGAAGGACAGATGGGTAGAGAAATAATGTTAAGCCAATTATAAAGTTAGATAATAAATAAATAGTATTGAAAGCAAAAGTCTACCTACAAATTGTTGACTCAGCTAATTTCATACTACAGAGAAAACTAGATAACATAAAGTAAATGCGGATGTATAAGAATTACACAACGAGCAAGTAGAATTCATTCATGGACTCGTTTTTCACAGTTTTGTTTGTTTGACATGAACCAAGTAAGAAGTTTGAGAGGCAAATCTGAGAGAAGAAACAGAGAGGGTATAAAATGTAAGTTAGAAGTTTGTCTTTTACTCTTACTCTTTACTCTCTACTCGACTGCTGTAAATGTAACTATGAAGTGTACACTTACAGTATGAACTACCATACAAACTCAGCTTCGTTTTAGTAAGCTAGCTCCATTTAATTCTGTATGACGATGTTGAAAGCTGATATTCTTACAGTCTATATAGTACAGTTCAGTTAGTTGAGTATTCTGTTAATAATGTTCTCTGAATGGGAAGGAATTCAGTTCCTAATCTATCTAGTAATAATAATAATAATAAAGGTTACTTTGTCTTCACTTGACTTTTCCACTTGAGTATATAAAGTATTTACTTTCATGCACTGTTAGTTAGAAAAGGACAAGTGTAATTCAATTTCCATTACTATCTCTGTACTTAATATCCTATAACAATATTGAATCGTATAAAGGCTATACTAATCCTCATGTAAAATCCAGTGCATAACATTATAGTAAAATCGCTTTTAACAAAAACAAATAGTACTAATAATAATCTGTTATCCATAATAAGAAGAGTATAAAAATGTTCAGGGATAGAGGTAGTAGGTATTATATAGGATTTTATTAGTATTAGTAAGCAAGGCACATTGCATTTTACTTTTAGTTTATTCCTTATACATATTAAGAAAGTATGCATTAGTACAAATAATATGTAAGTAGTAAGTAGTACGTTGAGAGTATGTACAGGGCTCGTGAGCGTGAGAATGCGTAAGAATGGTCATGATGATCATGAAGTTTAGTAGTTGGGCTGGGAAAGGCTATGATTATTACAGTGTTCCACTCGCAACTATTCATAAGATTCTTCGAAGTATACAAAGTTGTTGCTATTAAATGAAGAATAAGAAACGGAGGGAGAGCAGTTCGCCGATTGGGCACAGGGCTGACTGATTTGTTAAAGAAGTGCGATAAATATTATGAGTACGATAGAAAAACTACGACCCCCATTCGTAAAGGGAGAACTCCTTAAGGGTCTTTCCTTCAGCTCTTTCTTGAGTTTCTTCTTCCCATAGAGGAGGATGAATGTTTGTAAAAGATTCTCTGCAGTGAGCCTACTAAATGACTGGATATGCATTTGGCTGCATGGATTTTACTTTACGGCTATGTACAAACAGCACGTAGATGATTCTCTCTTAACTCTCTTTATATACAATTACAACACATCCACACACACACAGCATACATAAAAATGTTCGGTCCATCCATCCGTCCTTCTCTCTCTCTGTCTCTCTCTCTCCATCCATACATTCAAAATTCTAACACACATACACAAGAAGAATGTTTTACTCTGTTGTAGGATCGTGGTCATGTTCTAGCAGTATAAGTGAGTATTTGAGAAGAGTGGTTAACTCTGCATCTAACTAATAAATAGTAAGCACGGAAAGCAAGGCATACTCTCTCGTCTCAGATCAGTCCTTGTTGTTTCGTGCTACGTTTATTCTATGTGTGTTCTAAGTATCTCGCTTTTCTTGAGTCTGTCTGTCTTCTGATATTATCCTTATTCCTTTCTTCAGAATGACTAGTAGGTTGGTTGCTGGTTAAAGTTAAGAGCATTTTCATACCTAACTATAATAATATAATATACATAAAACACTAGGTGTAGAGAATCTCTGTTTCTCTTCCTCTTAAAGACGTCGAGGGTGGCTCCGGCAGGACTCAGAACAGTGGTTCTTCATCGTAAATACGGAACACATCGATTCGTACACTCTTCTGCGTCCAAGAAACACACAAAGTATCTTCAGATTCTTATAATATCTGCTTCACCACTTGAATACAATACACAAAGGGCGGACAGAACAGATATCCGTACCAAAAAAGGTAAAGACGACATGGTCTCCCAGAGTCCCTTCTGTTGACCCAGCCTTCCAACAATTGTTCTCTCATTGTCCACTCAGTTTACACTTTTCCGTGTGCCTTACATTTGTGATGTGACTACTCCGGCCGTCCTTTCATTTCCTACGCTATTTTGGATCTTGTAGTCGAAGTTCATCATAATTATGCCAGAAAGTCATTTACATTTGCAAACCATTAGTCGCTTCAGCATTTCACAGTGTCGTACATAATCGTCAACATCGTGTAGTTGTCACGACTACTTCCGCTCCTATATACACCTTGTTGCTTCATATAAGACTCAAGTTACTTATTATACGTCAGTATAATATAATAGTGTTAATCAATAAAAAGTTATTATTCTCTGGAGTAGTTGTGTTCGACTTGTGTCCACATTGGAAGTTTTCTCTTCTTCATCAACGTAATTCAATACATTTTCAAGTTTATTCTACGAATGGAACTTCTTTGTGGATTTATGTATGTGTGAAAAGTAATCTACTAAAAGGAACGACTAGCATTGTGTGAGAGAGTCTCTAGAACGTCAACAACTGTCTGATAGTAAAAGCATTTCGATTACCTGAAACAAGTGTTCCTAAAAGCTGAGGAGTGTTTATATTCAAATTGGATTGAGTACTACACTACATCGTTTCAACGTTCCGTAGTAAGTATGCTACGAGTACATTGTAAATTAAACTAATGCTTTTCCATTATTTCCATGTCTTGCTCTATGCAAAATCATTTACATGCAAAAGTGAGTTACACAATTCCGTCTAAGGCAAAATAATAAAATTGTAGTGCCGTGTTGTGGCGCAGTTAGCTAAGTAATTATCGTGAATTCTTGCACAATCGAATTGTGTATGTATTATTACTATATGCATTTAAAACTGAATTCAATTTATCACACACACGCACCTTTTCCTATACATGCATTAATTCTTATCAAGATCGATGACATTAGTGAGAAAACTTCACGATAGTCGACTTGATTACGATATGCATGTTTACATGCATGTAACGTGGTCGATTACATGCACTAACTGTTATTATGGCCGGTACAAAGTTATTGTATGCATATTTATAGCTTCGCATCTCATACATCATGCATGTAGGTTCCTACTTATGACTTGTACTCAAACATAATAACATATCACAGTTTCCTTTGTATGTGTAATTAATTAGGTATGTATTATGTGATAGTGGTTCACTATAGGGTTGGGCAAAAGTATAGAGACACGGCCCGGTTTGTTAGTAGAGTTTACAAGGTAAAAAATGCGGCACGAAAAAATCATGTAGCCCGGGTCACACGGGTCAGGCATAATATGCCTGATCTGATATCATATTTGAAAGGTGACCGGTGCGACCAACTAATCAAATCAAACTTATACTATTGTACGTGCTAGTCCAAACCATTAGCACTTTTTATATTTGGCTTAGAATACTAGTACCGCTAACAACATTTGACTAACATAAATAATATCCTAATTGTTGTTGACCACAAAGAGGGAAACAGACCAGTCACAATAGTACATCTACACATATGTAAGTTTGCCTGGTCCATTTAGTGTTTGAGATTAGCCCTACTGGGCCCAACAATTCAGACATGGAAGGTTGCCTAAGTCCGTCCATTTTATCAGCTTATAGGCCAATACTCTTCCATTGTTCACTATTTTCTATAGTAATACAATGTTGAGACGAATTAAAGTGGTACAAAATGGACCACTTTTATTTTTCTGGATATATTTTTCAGGATGACAATTGACAATTTACGTATTATAATTAATACCCTACTAATTTTAAAAGAATAAATAGTCGAATCAATATAGAAAATATTCTCCACTTGCAGTTTGCAGTATGCTTTATTCTCAGATTATTACTAAATACAAAGTTTTGATAATATAAATATTGTTTCAATTTATGCACAAACCTATTATTAATAAAATATTAATATTTTAAAAGTTTGAAATTTTTACCAGATTTTTACCATGTATGTATGTTTTTAAATATACTGGAATTGATGATAAAACGTTAGTTTACCAAACAGAGAATAAATGTAAGAAGGTGTTTGGTGGATGTTAATAGATGATTTATGAATGATGCATTAAAAATGGAATTATTGACAGGGTACATAATAAGAGAATAAGGAACGGCACGAGGCACATGCTCTCATCTCAGCTCTCGAGCTTTCCTGACATGAAATCTATAATAGACTCACGGTGCCCCCAACATTATTGTCTGTATCTTGCCTCCAGTCTGGTCTGAATGGTGGCTTCGTCCTGTCTTTCCGTCTATAATATCTAGGTACGCCGTGTAGACTGTAGAGACAGTGCCCACATAATACTCAATTTTAGAAATGACGCAATCCATCCAATATCTCAGTTCCGTCCCCTGTTTATAAACTCTGACATAATAATTGTACTTTCGTGTTGCCTAAATATCATGTTCTACTAGTTCCGTGGATTTCTAATCATGGACTGGCTATATCAACATAACACAGTTCAACCTGTAAACCCTTTCATGCATAGCACTAATAACCTCTAGACTAATATTACCAATATGTACATAATAGCTACATGTAGTTGTAGTCATTCTGTTGTTCGTAGATAAATTGATAAATATACCTACATCAGTTTAGTTCGGATCGTTCCGTATATTTTATATTCAAGCTCAGTTTTACTAGACGTGAGATATACAAATGCATCAAATGGAAATCCACCGAGCAACAAGCAATGATGAATCATTCGACTTGTATTCTATACTCGATGTTAGTGTTGTGATTTCTGAAGACATACATTAGTTGATTGTTATTGTATTGAATATTTATTCATATTTTTACATCCTCGTATGTAGCTACAATACTGTTAGTTATCATCTATTTAAACCATTTATTAAGTCTCTATTCTGAGGTAAATTAAAATATTAGATAGTTAAATAAATTAAGGCAGATAAATAGTAAGTATTAATTTCATTTAAGAATAGTTTATCATTTTCATACAAGTAAGAATATTACCATTTTTTCATTCGTAAACAATTATTGATTCACAATTCTCAATTTTTTAAAGAGTAATTCAGGGCAGTATACCTTTCGCCTGCAATGCAATGGCAATCTTGTTGCAGAAGTGCTGCATGTATTTACATATCAAACCAAACCAACTTGTCTCATTTATTGCAACCAAGCTGCAGTCTGCGTGGTTGGAAAAGTTGATTGAGTACCTAACCAGTAGGAAAACTCTGAAACTCGGAGACTGGGATTTATACAATGGACTTTTAGGTATAATGAGAGTAGATTCAGGTCGATCCAATGTAGTAAAACACGATTTATGCAACGAAGAAGAAAGGGCAGGCTGCACAACTTTCAGTTCCGTTGTAGTTGCAATTCACAAGGAACTACTATTATTTATTACTGACAATAAAATGTTCCAAATACATGTTGTTGCACAATATTATGATGTACCTGTGTATAAGGCATATCATACGGTTCACTTGCATATTATATACCGGTACATTAATATATTTTGTGTCGAATGATGAATATTAAATTAGCACTTGTTAAATTGTAATAGGAAAACAATGTTAGAATACCCCAAGTAAATATACTAGTAATATGTATTTTCAAATGTTCTTACACAATGCTACAACTATACGATTTGTTGTTATATTTTCCAAGGTGTATGACATTTAAACTGAACTGCTGATCTTGTGAGTAAATAGAGATGACTGAACAATAATATGCATCGTAAACGAGCAGTATTAAAATAAGTATTTGCATATATATTTCTTAATTTGCATACAGTTTGTGCATATAAATTGGCCTCAACCAGCCAAAACAGTTCTACAATTCGCTAATAAGTTTATAATTGTGCAGAGTCAACCGGTTTGACCACTGTGCCATAAAATTATGTCGTCGTATATGTATAGGGAATTTAATTCCATGACATATTAAATTGGAAGACAGTGTACAACGCAAGTTAATGGTTGTCTATTTAAAAAATGAAGAAGTGCGTCTGCTTATGACTTAATATTATTATTTATGTCTGGTTGACGTTGCCTTATTAAGTGACGAAGTTATAGGAAGACCAAAGCTGTCTGTCCGTCCGTCCTTCACCACCATAACTTTAGAATGGATTGAGTTATTTTGTTCAAAGGTACAACATACTAGTGAGGATATTGACGTTGGTGAGGCTAAGTTCGAAGATGGGGTGAATTGATCAACTCCTCCATGACCTTTGACCTATTCGAATTTGAGTAGTTATATACTTACTAACGCAGTATCAAAGTAAGTTGATTACTAATTGAGTTGGTCTCACAGTTAATGTTACCGTGTCATAGTTAAGTTCACAACAGTGACACTGTTGACTTCGCTACTTCTTTGGACCTTTATACCTAGTTTATTCTCTTAAGATCTGTCTGTGAAAATCGTTCATCCTTTCATTTGATTAAGTCTTAATTTTTTGTGAGTCTGTAGAACTCATTTATTGCTTGATGGTCAGACGGTTTTTCGTTTGCTGTCAAAGTGTTTTTGCTATTGATTCCAAGTTATATGAAAATCATACTTATTCTATTTTAATTTTAGGTGCAGTGTCAGGATTAGCTAACTACTGTAATAAATATCGTGTTATTACACTGATATGAAACCCTTTTCCACGTTTGACGTTATATATCCTTGAAAAAATGTAATGAATTAAAATATACATACAGAGAGTAAATATGAAAACTGTATATTAAACCTAAGTACCTACACTATGTTTATACACACCAGTCTCATAATAAGCATTATACTTAGCTTCCTTTTTACTGGTGGACTGTCCATATATTTTTAATGTGGAAAATGAGTGAGGAGAGTGTAGAGGAATGACCCACATCAATTCATCATTCGGGGTCTGACGCTCCAAAGTAGAGTTTATTGGTTGGAAATGTGAGTGGACAAAGTTACTTAGGTCTGAGAATGAAAAATGTAATGTATCTGCAGCGCAGCTGAAAACAAAGCTAATTCTGTTATTTTGATGTAGCAACCTAACTTTCTTGTCTTATCTTCACAAGACTTCTCTATTTACTCGTCAGATTAAACCTCATACAGCTAAAAAGAATTGCCTTCTTCTTAAAATACTCGTAATCTCAAAACGAACACCAACTATGAAAACGTATTAGCCATAGCCATGGCGCATCTGTACATAAAGCAATTGTAGTGGTGAGAATTATTTTCCCTGAGTCAGTACTTTGTCAATAAGTAGAGACTCATCGTTTGCCTTTATAAAAATTATCTCTTATGCTGACTTAGGCTGAGTAGAACATAAAGATATTCCTGTGTCTATCTATGTTGCTCTACATGAGTAATTTACAACTACAGCATGTATCATGTGCTCCAGCATGGCAGTAATAATAAAATAATCGTATCTCTGTGTGTATCCGATTTGTCGTTTTCTGATTATGCATTATGGGTTTCTATTTGTTACTAAGCGCTAAAGCTATATCCACAAACCAAAAACTTGTAATGGCATGAATATTACTTAGGTATTATATACTTACAATATTATGAGTATAAAGTTTTACTATTCTATGAGCTGAAGTATGTAATACCTAAAATGCTTCTAATGGAATATGTATTAAAGAATAATACTGTAATTCTCGGCACTCACTTTCAGACACCCTTATACGGTCTATCAATCCTTGCCTACAAATGATAATGTGTATAACTTACTTCTGTTTCAATTCCTATTCCCTAATGTAATATTCACGGGCATGTACTTTGTAATATTTTGTGTATGTGTCGTATTATGCAATAGAAAATGTTGAGTGTCTAGTTTTAAATATAAACAATCGTATCATGAATTCTCTTGTAAGATAGTATTTCACATATTGACTTACAACATTTTGTTATACAGGTTTCACTTGATGACGTTGAAAGATGATGGAGTGGGAGAACATGTAGGAAGAGCTGCAGTTAAAAACATCATAAAATAGTGAACTACATGAAGATTAGCGAATCTAATGTAAAGTATTTTCTCTAGTGTATCTGTCGTGAAGCAATAAACATTCAAGAGACTAATTCCCATTAAAGGAAATATTTTATCAGCTTTCTGCAGCTCCAGTGTACTTTCGTTAACTTTAAAAAAATATTTTACAGTGCCAAGGAAGTGCTTCACCCATGGTGGAATAATACAGATTTGTTTTGTGAATATTGATTTTCAGAAAAAGAGAAAACCGTTCAAAAGCACACATACATTTTCTTCACATCTAAATCCAGCTTGAAAAGATCAAAAGAAATGTGGGAAGCAACTTGAAGCAGCGTCTTTTGTAGGTGCTGACAAAGAAAAAGGAAATATATTTATTTGACGTGTTTTCTTGTTAAGTGAAGTGATGCCATGGTTTGCTCTTATGAGCGGTGATTAAATCTAAGTAGAAAACCAACCGTCAGCACATAAGTTTAAGAAAAACAGGACGGAACCACTATCCGTATTTGTGAAAGACAAAACAAGCTTTTCAACAACAAACCGAGTCATGATGGTTCATGATGTTCAGTGGAGTTAAGGAAGTGTTTCAACATCCTCCTCATTCACGATAATCATTAAATCAGCAACGTGTTATGTACAGTGACTGCTACAATTCACGTGTAACTATCACCGAATGCCTTTTTCTACATTCTATGTTTTACGTTCGTTAAGCCCGCACCAAGATTACTCAATTTTGAGAAAAATGGATTCCCTTAAAGTTTTCTCTTTGACATTTTATGCAGTTCTTCTTATTTTAGGTGAGTCGTGTGTACGAAGTTTCTTAAATCTACATCTTAAGCAAAATTATCAAAAGCCTCCCAAAGTATTTGTAGTTTAGTAAAAATATAAGTATTCCAGATGCATTTCCTGCATGTAGTATGTCCATAATAACATAAAATAATATTATGTGAATACATCAAGTGTATGGATATAATAATATACAATGCAATTGCATATGCGGAGCGGAAGCACTCTGTAATTTCACAGCAAGCAATTATAGATAATCATGAAAATGTCACAACTCTTGTGGTGTCAGGAGTCAGGACAGTCAGAAGTTGACTGCTATGTGAGTGCTTGTGGCTTGTGATTGTCCAAAAATTGAAAATGCATTTTTACAGACTACAATGAGATAGATGACTTGCCTTTACAAACTGTCAATAATATATTATGCATGACTATGCTTTAACACACTACTTCAAGAAATACATTCATCAAACAAACTTTCTTCATCCATCTTTTCTTCCATCATCTTTTGAGTCGCTGCTGCTAAGCTGACGGTCTAAAAGAGTAACAAAAACATGTTAGATACTTGTGCAAATATATAACAATATCTATAGAGAATGCATTCAATCCAATCACTCTTGCTTCTGATAACATTACGGAAATTGAACTGCAACATTTCCTCTGTGAGTAATAATGCTGCGTTCCTATACAGTGCAGTGGTGGATAATTAATTGATTTCACAGTAGCACTCTGGCACTGCCAGTAAAATTCAGTAGAATTTACTTACAACTTTAGGGTAGCCATTGCCATTGGATAATCATTGTTCTCAAATTATTTTGGAATAACATAATGTCATGCCTTGTTTATAATTCATCATGCACTCGTGGGTATTCATTATTAGATTGCCTCAAACCCCCAGGGAGTAATCGTGCTGCATTTTCATGTACATACCCTTTCTATGAACAGACAATAAAATACGTTTTTAGTTCTTCCATGGAAGATATTGCAAGGCGAACACTCTCTAAATTATTTATTCTTCGTGGAAGTAGGATTCTCATCCTATGCTATGATTGCCATGCCAGTTGTTAGTGGCAGCTATCTATCATTGTTAATGGTAGTAATGTTTTGACACTCAATCCAACCCAGGAATATAATCAATATACTTTCGGTGCAAATTTCTCTGTTTAGTAGTCAATCAATGTCTGTTGCACTTAATTTTGTCATAAAACAACAATCAAGGTTGAATTTATTAAAGTTTCGTCCAATTTAATTATTTCGTGATACTAGAAGCCATGCGAGGCAGAACAGATTTATAATATATGAAGTAATTCGTGTGTTTTTGGCCTATTCGTGAGTGTTGAACTTTGTGTTAATCAAATGTAGTGAATCCAGATGTGGTAATTGTAATTAATTAAACTTTGACTTTATTTAACTAACTAAAATAACTACAGAAATAATAATGACTCAAATACACTAAAATTAACACTTAACCGAGAGCGGAATGATGGTGCTGACGGAATGGCTGCCTCAATGCTACTAAAAAGAAATCCTGCGATGAGCAGGAAAGAACTCGCCGTTCCATCAACGCAATCATAACGTTTTTATACTATGTAATTTGATTGGTTGAATGAATATTTGTTGGAAAATGAATTAACAGCAAAATATGTTGTAAAAGTATTTCACAGCAAATATTACCACATTTGAATTATATTAACTTAAATTTATACGGATTTACTAACTAACATATCCGGATGCATACACTACTGAACAATATATAATGCAAGTGAAATAGAAGAACAATTTTATCCAGTCTTAGGTATAATTTAATGTTTTAACTTTCAATACGCTGATTTTATACCACAGGTTGAAAAACCAAATTTTCACTTTTTTATTTATATACAAACTAGAAGTGCACAGAAATTACATATAAATCCATATTCAAAAATCGGTATGAAATTAAACTGTGCACGTGTACACTTATTCTCTACTAGTTTGCACAGCTCAATGTTTTTAGTGTTTACTGTTAGCAGAAGCCTAAATTATTTGTATGTAGATTTTTTCCTGGTTTCATCTTAGTTTGGCCTCAAATTCAAATTGAAAAGTTGAAGACGCATTATTTTTCAACAAAATGAATTAAAACTCTACATGACCACACAATACTTTTGAAATGAACCTTTGCATGTTATATCATTGAATCTGCTGCTTATTTAGGTTGGACGGTTGGAGCTTTACTGCATACAGAATATATGATACATACGTGCGTAGATATTTACATGAGACGGTATAATTTATGTATAGAGTTACTACTTACGACTAATTACTATAATAATTGCTTAATATAATATATGCGCCATATAGTTTGTCGTAGATAAAGTGTAATACTTGAGGGTATGAAAATTTAACAACATGACCTGGTTTATAGAATTGGCGTTAGAAATTAATGCTCCAAATATAGAATGAATGAACATCTTGTGATACCTATAAATACCTATAAGAAAGATCTAGACCAAGCTCACGGTCGTTTTTGTCAATATGTACAACAGTGTTAATGTCTAGTGTATCACTTGTTAAGTCTTGCTGAAAGTAAAAAGTGAAAATTAAATGATCAGACTAATATTGTAAGCAACACTGAAAAACATTAAATGCCACCGCAAATTATTATACTACCTATAGTTGCAATTGTGGTTTACAATTACCCACGTGGTTCCAAATTTTGGATAACCGGACCAGTCATATACCAAAGTCATATTTTGCTACGAATTTTCATTGCCAAGAATTATACCCTTCCATGAATCACTTGTCATATATCGTACTATTAAAATGAACCAATATCAATATCTTTTAAATTCTCATGTCAATTGTAATTAGAAATGGAAACGTATAGATATTATATTCCATAATATTTCTATTAGTGCATTTAAGCAAATAATTATGAAGGTACATTAATATTTTTAAATTATTTGCTTAAGTGGAAACAACACAAGGACATACTAGTCATGTTTCTTTAAATTGTATGTATGAAGGCCGTAATAAAACATTACTAGTGTTAACGGCACTGAGGGAAAGTGATATTATGATGGAGAGCATTTACTAGCTTTCACATATTCACATTATAATTTAAAAATAAGATTACCCTAAACGAGCTAAATAGTAATTAAAATTACATAGAAAGAGTCAATCATAGACAGTTATGGGAGTTCAACAAAATTACCTTTTACTGAATTATTACATTTAGGTAGTCCATAATAATACGACATACACATTATATGCAAAGAGCAATAACTTAAAATGCTATACAGAATTTTTCCTTTCGGGTTGCCTCAAGATATTAAAAGTCACAAAGCAGTTGAGTTTTCACTGTAAAAGGTTTTGCTGCTCATTGTTTGGTACTTACAATAATAAAGCAATTTGGCAAGGACTAATTTGGGCAACAAGATACAATCAGCAAGCTTCTAAATTAATAGGCATCTTGATGAATTTACAAAAGACATGCATTGTAAGTCTTCGTAGCTTGAATACAGATATGTTAGAGTTGGAAACGTTCATAATAGAATGCCTTTACTTTAGTACACTAAGTTGTGCAACCATATTATAATAACACCTACACACATTGAGGAAAGCATAATTAATTTGCATAGTATAATGAAAAGTTAAAAAGAAAACCTTTGGCAGATAATTCTCTTTGCAGGTGTTTGCAGCAGGTACACAATTGCCCCACAATTCATTTGTAGTTTTCCAAAGGTTTGCAATGATGAATATAATATGTTGTTTCCATTTTCCATGATATTATTACAATATATTTATAAATTGATTCATTTTCTGTTAAAATTGGCATTGAAGCTTATACTTCGTTGTCTATGTGTCTGTCTGTCTGTACGATAAATCAAAGAGTGGTTTGAATTATAATGGCTTCACACTTGGTATTCCTGCGGTCCATTTAGTATTTGGTTGTTAAAAACAATCAAAACTGTTGCAAGTAGTAAACTAAAATTATATGTAAAGCTTTTTCAATAGTACAGTTTAAGAGCTGTGGCCACTGAATGCGTGATATAATGAAAACATTTTACTGATTGCAAAATTCTAAAATAAATAAGGGCAGGGAATTCATGTACTTGTATCATGTGAATTGAATTACTACTATATTTTGATAAATATGCAAATTATTTTTGTAAAACAGAAAATTGTATTTTTTTAAATTCTTTAGGTTCAACTTTAGTCACATCACAAGATATTAGTGATCAGCCTCAATCTGATGAGGGGAGAAGAACTAATCAACGAGGTAAGCAGATATCCTAATCTCGCATAAATATTTCACCTGTCTTAAAATAAAAAAGATTTTATGTCAGACAGATTAAAATTGTGAATATATCATACTTTTAGTATCTACTGCAAATATTTAAGGAAAGTTAACCGGGGTATAATTTTTTATTTTGCCTTAAGAACCGTTCAATTTCTTATTAGTTATTTTATAACGCAAATAATATAATATGTATGTGTCGTTACATGGTAAGACTTTAGCTTGATAATATTTTAAACCTTGGGTGGATCTCCATTGAGTTGTAGTAATTTATTACAAGCTGATGTAATTTAAAATGGGAAACGTTGAATTGCTTTGAATGTTGCAATATAGCATCGAATACGTTTGATTAGAAGATACTGGTAATTTCTTCCATTAGTTACAAATAAAATAACTTGAAACAATACTAGCATAATAGGTAAAACCACGCGTTTTAATTATAAGTGAAAGGTATGATATACATAATATGGCATGCCATAAGACTAATTAGAGGGCAATGAAAGGTTGCTTGAAACCGAAAGGCTAAAACATAAATATTAAGGCTCAGGAGGGAAAACGGTAAACTATGGAGGATACTCGAGAACGTATTCAGAAAAACGTTACCAGATAAACCGGAACCGCCAGCAAGAGAAACATTCGAACAGATCCATTCATTCGGAGACTCGTGTGACATTTCATCGCAACACGGACGGAGTGACAACAAGACCAACCGGAGCACAAATCTTAACGGTGAAAAATGAAACTTACTCGTACCCTTCGGGAATAAATTCTACAGTAGAATTTAGTAACATTACATATTTTAATGGCGAACCTGAAGGCGATCGTGGGGAAGATAATATCCACCCTTTGACGCACCTGAACAATCAAAGAGAATCTGAGAAAGGTATGTCACAGAAATGAGTGTTGTTGTTATCGGATGGATGCCACTCACCACCTGTCAAATCCCATTTCTGAAAACTAAGATTGTTGATGGCTGGTCTGAGGTCTGGGCGATGAGCTGTCTCGGAAACTTTTAACCCTAAAACACTTCCTACTGACAATTTGACAAGGTTGAAATTAATATTTACGTGTAACTGAATAATAACGGGTTTAGTTGTACATGTAATACAGTAGTGCTGATATCTAAATATATATTTTACCTGTCTGTATCGTATCTAATAAGTACTTGCTGCAAGTACTGTTTTTTACCTACTTATACAACTGAGACTATACTTACCCGCTTTGTGGATTGAGATTTTATGCTGTACAGCTAATATAGATTGTAGACACAAACACTCTGTACAAATTATTATAATATTTGGTGAATTTTACATTTACAAAAGGTTTAACTATGCTATTGCTACTATAACTACTAATTGTGAATAATATTCATCGGTTTATTTATTTAATTCCTCATAATAATCATTTAATAAAATTTAAAATGAAAGTATACTTTTATTAACATGATTACATGATAACTTACAATTGTTATTGATATAATTTGCTTTAAGTCTACCCATTTACAACCGGGCAAGGTCAAATTTAATGCCGAATATAATATTGATGCTAAATAATATACATAAAGCAGGTGTTACTATACTGTAAGATAAATTGTAATAATATTGGGATATATGGTGTTGTATATATAATATGTATTAAAATGTATTTTTAGTGGGAATGGAATGTGAAGGAAAAAACCAAGTCTGTACTGTACATATAACTGAATTACCTACAATAACTATAAGCTACTATATTATAGTTCCCTTATCTGAGTTTGTTTGCCATTTCACCAAATCATAAAGGGTTGAAAGCTTTAATATGTAAATATTTTGGTAAGCCGGTAAAACTAATTTAACAATGGTACTCTGAAAGAATATTTTTGGCGTGGTCAAATGTAGTGTGCTCATAATACATTCTATGCTAATAATCATTTCGTTTCAAACGGCAGTTCATTCCAGTTTATACTCCATTATAAAAATATATTATTACGAATAATGAAAAATGTATGAATCTCCCAGAGTGTTTTTGTGTTAAACTAACACTTAATTAGAGTAAACTTGTGTTTATTCTTATTCTTATGCAAGATAATAAACAAAATATTTTGGTTGTGGATTCCACAATTAGGCGTTTATGTGCCCACGAGACCTCATCCCTGCGATCAAAGTTCATGTTACCCTGCAACTGGGAACTTGCTCATCGGCAGAGAAAATCGACTTGTATCATCTTCAACGTGTGGACTTAGAGGAGAGGTAAATTTTTGTTTAGTAAAAAGAGAGTCTCAACTGTAAAATAACTTTGCTCATATTATATACCAGTCAAATAGTAAAACATAACTCCCGTGTTGTACTATTTGCACTTATCTAACAATAATATTATATTTTTACGATTTATATTAGTTCTTTTAAGGCTGATTTAACTGTGAGTTTTTATTTGCTTTAGGAACGATATTGCATCGTATCTCATCTTGAAGATAAAAAGAAATGCTTCAGGTGTGACTCTCGAATTCAATACTCTCGTAGCCCTCAGCTAAGTCACAGGATAGAAAATATCATCCACAAAAATGCAGCAGGGTAAATTCATTCACAAATTGCTTACATAAAATATGCTTGAGAAGTATGCAGTTGTATTCCGCTAACCAAAAATAGAAAATCACTGCCCTCCTTAACCCCGCAACCTTCATTTAATGTAATAATTTCCTGTTCCTTATTACACTATACAATGATCTCATGCGACTATGACGATTAAGTTGTAACGCTTTTGTCTTTATATATTTTTATAAAATATACAACTCAGTAATGAGTGTGCAATAAATAAAATCATGTTGATTTCTACAATTTTCATACGCAGAACTCTGGCGAAATCATGGTGGCAATCAGTAAATGGAGTGGAGAATGTAACGATACAACTGAACTTAGAAGCGGAATTTCATTTCACTCATTTAATTTTAACATTTAAAACATTCCGTCCTGCAGCTATGTTGATTGAAAGATCGTTTGACTTTGGGAATACTTGGAAGGTTTCTCTCTTTTCCATCATTCAAACTCATCCATTCAAGTTGTTGATATTAATTAAATCTTAAATCTTAAAGGTATACAGATACTTTGCTTACGATTGTGAGGAATCATTTCCAAATATACCAAAAGGCCCTTCTAAGACAATCACCGATGTGATTTGCGAGTCAAGATATTCTGCTGTTGCTCCTTCGTCTGAGGGTGAGGTGAGTGAAACTATTTATTCAGCAAATAAGTACGATCAATGCATTTCGTTAAAGTAATATATCATGTGAGATATGGTGAGCTTAAAAACATTATGATTGAATTTAATAGGTCATCTTTAGAGTTCTGCCTCAAAACTTGAAAATCACAGACCCATACTCTCAAGAAGTTCAAAATCTTTTGAAAATGACAAACCTGAGAATAAACTTCACGAAATTACATACCCTTGGCGATGATCTTTTGGATAAAAGAAATGATATTCAGGTATACGATAGTTGTATATGATTCTACTACATTTTCGAGAGAGTAATTAGTATTTTTACGGAAAACATAGCATACTATAGTTCATATGGGGCAATAAATAAAATTAAGGGATTAAAACTTGTAAGTTGCTTCTTTACTGATACATTCTCAAGCCTGTACATTTTTTAACTCACAATTAATTAGATGTTGTGATTTATGTATATTTAGGAAAAGTATTACTATGCAATCCATGAAATGGTGGTCAGAGGGTCCTGTTCATGTTACGGACATGCCTCAAGATGCTTGCCTTTGCAAGATGTCGAAGAAAAACCACTTATGGTGCATGGTAAATGTGAGTGCACGCACAACACAAAGGGCTTGAATTGTGAAGAGTGTGAGGATTTCTACAAAGATCTTCCTTGGAAGCCAGCCATCGGAAAGCAAACGAATGCCTGTAAACGTAAGTTGCCATTCCTTTGTGCCAAAGTGTGCCAATATTCAAACTCGGCGTGTAAAACGTTTTTAATTCATAAGTATGTATTCATATTAAATTATATTTGTTTGATTAGGGTGCAATTGTAATAATCATGCGTCTAGTTGCCATTACGATGCTGCAGTCTTTGAAGCGTCAGGAAGAGTTAGTGGTGGAGTTTGTGACAACTGCCAAAATAATACCATGGGTCACAAGTGTGAACAATGCAAACCATTTTACTACTTGAGTCCCGGTCGTGTTATATCTGATGTTGATGCCTGTCAACGTACTTAATCATTCATTTACTATATTTTAAAAATGTTTTATTATTTTACTTTGTTTTTAAATAGTTTTCAAAATAAATTAGAAACATAAAATCTCTTTTAACAATTTAGCTTGCGATTGTGATCCTCGAGGCTCATTGGATGGCGGAATTTGTGATTCGAGAACGGATACTGATAATGGTGTAGAGGCGGGAAGTTGCCACTGCAAGCAATTCGTTGGTGGGCGCAGATGTGATCATTGTACTAATGGCTACTGGAATCTCGAGGAAGATAATCCGGACGGGTGCCAATGTAAGCTCATAATTTTCTTTCAGTTTGTTTGTTTCTTTATTCGTGCCACATGATAAATCAGTTTGAGTATACTTTAGCTTACTCTGTAATAATATACTTACTACCTGCGATATTTTAATTTGTTTTTTCTTATATTTTTAATTTAAAGCTGTTTTTTGTGTATATAATCAAATAGGTATAGGTATAGTCACAACGGCACTTGTTGTTAGTATGAAGTGATCTAAAATTCAGATGCATACTAACTTGTTAAACTTTCAACTTTTTTTGTGCATTAAAGATTTTGTATTTATACATATGGCTGATATGTGCGTCTGTTCAGTCCCCTTCGATGATGCAAAAAGCGCAATGCATATTATATTTTGTTTATACAGCTTGCACGTGTAACTTGCTTGGAACGGTGGGAAACCAAGGGTGTAACATCAAGACTGGCGAATGTACTTGTAAACGTTATGTTTCGGGAAGAGATTGTAATGAGTGTCAAGAAGAATATTGGGGTCTTTCTGACGATCGAGACGGTTGCAAACCCTGTGACTGCGATGTTGGTGGAGCTTATGATAATTTTTGTGATGTCATTACTGGTCAATGTCGGTGAGCGGTTATTATTTAAAAAAATATTAATTCTAGTTCTATTTTTCTAATTAAATCCTAATTCTATTTTATCTGCTTTAAATCTTGATATTCTTTTAATCATATTTTTATCGCTGTAGTTAAGATATTCATTAATTAAAACTTTGAAATTTCGTGTTTTTTAAATAATCTGCACTAGGAAACAAATATTATTAAATTCTTTTAAGAGTATGATTAAGCATTACAATATTGGAATTTATAGCTGTCGACCCCATGTGGGAGGAAGGAACTGCAGTACTCCTGAACAAGGCTACTTCTCAGCATATCTGGATCATTTAGTATACGAAGCTGAAAAGGCAACAACTAGTTCGGTAAACTCAACATAAATTACCTGTCATGAGATTCCTGCTTTGATTCTTTTGACAAAACAAAGTGCATTCTTTTTCAAATAAAAAAGTTTACATCAACGTTTGATTTCCTCCTATGTTTTAGAGCGCTCAGGTTATAATTAGGGAACCGTATAGAGATGGTCGAGACTCTACTTGGACTGGCCCTGGGTTTGTTAGAACGTTTGATGACACCTTTTTGGAGTTTGATATCGACAATATAATGAGCTCTATGGATTACGATGTTGTCATTCGTTATGAACCGCAGGTAAAATTTATACATAATGTTTAAAGCTTCATAAAAAGCAATATCGTGCAATTTCATAATATGTTTCAGCAATCTGGATGGCAACAAGTGAATGTTATAGTGATTCCCGATAGTCCCGTAGATCCAAATGGACCATGTGCTAACCACAACGATGGAGCTACTCCTACATCTGTCATATTAAGATCAGGCAAGCGTTACACTTATGAATACAATACGAATCTCTCAACAAAAATATTTTACATGCGTGAATAAACAAAATGATGTTGATTTTATTTCAGAGACAAGAGAGACTGTAGTTTATCCACCCGTTTGTTTTGAGTCTGGAAAAACGTATAAAGTTCGACTTGAATTTCAACCGTTACCACAACAATCTGACAGGCCACAAAGTTCTGTCCTTATTGATTCGGTATGATTTGATATTTGATTAAACATGTCATTATTCACTATTATTGTTTGTTCAATTCATTAATCTTAATGATTCTGCTGTTTTTGACTGTATGGTTTGGACTTTGGTCAAATAGGTTGTTCTTATGCCTCGAACTGATTCTCTGCCTTACTTTACTGGAACTACCAAAAATGAATACCTGAAAAATCTTTTTGACCGATATCGTTGTTATGAAATATTTTCTGGGGCATCAAAATATTCTATTCCTGACGAATGTAACAAACTTCTATACAGTATTGGTTACACTGTATTTGACGGTGCCTTTGAATGTGGATGTGACCCAACTGGATCCACAAGCGCCATTTGTGCATCTTTGGGAGGAAAATGCAACTGTAAACTGAATGTTGTTGGAAGGCAATGTGAAAGTTGCGCTCCTGGAACTTATGGTTTTGGCCCTGAAGGATGCAAACGTAATTGTTTTTTTGAAAGTTGAACATGATGACCTCATTATATGCTATTCATTAGTTTAGTGTTATTTATAATAATTCGTGCTGACTACAATTATTTCAGCTTGTGAGTGCAATCCAATCGGATCTCTGGACAACTTTTGTGACGCTCAATCTGGTCAATGTAGATGTCGTCCAAACACTTATGGTTTGCACTGCGACCAGTGTCAACCCGGCTATTGGAATTTCCCTAATTGTCAAAGATGTAATTGTAATGGCCATGCGGATACTTGTGACTCGAATTCAGGAACATGCGTAGATTGCCGAGACAATTCAACGGGGAGTACTTGTGACAGGTATTGTATTGGCATTATTAACATGTCAATCTTAAATTTCATCATTTGGTTACAGAAACTTCTTGTTGTTAAATTTTTGATCGTTTTCGGCTTTTTCAAGTGTATTCTTTGATTAATAGATGCAAAGAAGGGTACTATGGTGATCCGAGACTAGGAATAGACATACCATGTCGAGCTTGTCCTTGTCCTGGAACAATAGAAAGTGGTCATGCATTTGCTTCTAGATGCGCACTGGATCGTGTAACTAATGACGTTGTTTGCGAATGTGAAGAAGGATATGCAGGTATGAGTTGGCACCGTTCATTCAATTATTTTGTAAGAGAAGAGAATTTGCATTAACAAATGATTTACTTTAGGGTCAAGATGTGACGCATGTGGTGAAAACTATTTTGGAAATCCTGAAATTCCTGGGGGGAAATGTACACCCTGCAGTTGTAACAATAACATGGATATATCTCGGCCTGGAAATTGTGACGTTAATACAGGGCAGTGCCTTCAGTGTTTGTATAATACTGAAGGTTTTAGCTGTGAAAATTGCAAAGCAGGATTTTATGGGGATGCTTTACTTCAGGACTGCCGAGGTAAGATTGGAAAAACTAAGCAACTCAGGCTTCAAAGTTTTATAATAAAAAAAGTGTAAAAACAAAATTTAACTTTAACGGTAAAAATGTACTTGTGTAGTATGCCATTGCGATATTTTGGGAACGGATGCCAATGCGGGACCTTGTGATCGGATGACGGGACAGTGTCCATGTTTGCCCAATGTGGTTGGATTAGCTTGTAACCAATGCGAAGAAAATCACTGGAAAATCGCTAGCGGTGAAGGCTGTGAAGCTTGCGATTGTGACCCTGTCGGATCCTTAAGTACGCAATGCAATTTGGTATGTAGTTTCAGATAGGAAAGTTTATTGATAATATTATTTAGTTTTGTAGATACACTTATGATTTATAGATAATAGTTTGATTTTTTTTAATAAGTTCTGTAATTGTTTGAATATAGTATCACGGACAGTGCGAATGTAAATCAGGATTTGGTGGTCGTAAATGCGATCAATGTCAAGCAGACTTTTGGGGAGATCCTAACATTGAATGTTACGGTACGAAAAGACACAAAATTTGAAATAAATAATAATTTTATATGTATTTTATCAAATAATGAACGTAAAATTAATAAATTCCACACAGCTTGTGATTGTAATGCTTGGGGTTCTGCTACCAATCAATGTGACCGTGTCAATGGAAGCTGTGTATGTCTGGATGGTATTGGTGGAAATAAATGTGATGAATGTGCAAGAGGTTACATTGGTAATGCTCCTCAGTGCAAACCTTGTGGTGAATGCTTTGAGAATTGGGACAGAATCATTGGAATATTGAAAGGTAATCATCGTTCTTCTTTATTTTTGTTCACTATTAATAAATGTAAACCTATAAGTAAATTGTTTCCACAATATTAATAATAATAATAATAAATTCATTTTCAGGAAAAACTGCCCGAGTTGTAGAAGCAGCATCACAAATTAAGCAGCAAGGAGCTACTGGTGCGTACACAAGGGAATTCGACACCATGAAAAGTCGCATTGACGAAGTGAAGAGATTATTGGAGAGCTCAAGTGTTAGCAGCGTCGATATTGACGAGTTGCAAGATATGATCAAAGGAAGAAAGTAATCCCTTTTAAACAAGTTATAAATTTCACATTATTTGTTACTTATTTTAATTTTTGATCAGGCAAACTTTCGACGACACTTCACTAGATTTGGATGCAGCAGGCGAAGTATTGGCAAATGTGTCCCAAAGAATATTGCTAACGAATGTGTCTTTATCTGAGTTGGAGAGAAAAGTCGATTCATTGCAAACATCAGCCAGCAATTTGAAAAATAGAGCAATCAATTTGCAAGAAGCAAACGTAGAAGGTGCAATTTTATATTTTTTTAGAATGAAACATTAAATTCGACATCATTTGTGATTTTTTAATGTTACTGTTAAAGCAGTGAGAAGCACGTGACAAAACAATGGATTTATATTTATAAGCACAGCTTGCTAATTATATTTATTTCAAAAGGTGCACTGAATTTGACGCGAGAGGCAAAAAGAAGATCTCAAGATGCAGTTCGAAGGGCTAAAGGAGTTCAGACGGCTTTGAGTGATTCTGAAAGACAGCGTAGAAGAATCGAAGCCTTGTTAGCTCAGATTGGACCTCAGCGTAATAGAACACAAGAAGACGTAGCTGAAGTTCTTAAACGACTTGATAGTAACTTGGACGAAATAAATGAAGCTTTCCCTGACTTGAATACTTTGGTCTGTGATCGCGGTGGAGATCCTTGTGATTCTCATTGCGGTGGGGCCGGATGTGGAAAGTGCGGAGGATTGTCTTGTGAAGGGGCTGTTACAAATGCTGACAATGCTTTAAAATTAGCTCAAGATGCTTTCACTGAGTTGAAACGAAAGGACGCAAACGCGGAGGACTTGCTCAGATCAGTAGGAGAATATAAGTTGTAATAAAATAATAATGCGCAACGTATAATCAACGGTTAAGCCTTTACTGAAATTTTTCAGGTGACGCAAACTAAATCAGAGGTGGACGAAGCAAAGGATTTGGCACTAATGGCGTTCAATGATGCTCAGAGCGCAAAAAATACATCGGAAAAAGCTAAAGCTACTTTAGAGGAATTAGAAGGCCAAATTAAAGAATTTCTTGACACATTGGGCGCAACTCCTAATGATATTCGGACTTTAGCACAAGATGTAAGATTTTTTATTGTATAATTTCTCAAAGTTACAGATTTTTTGGAACCTTGTCGGTTATACAACTTTCGTTGCATCTTTAGGTGCTAAGCAAGAACATCACGCTCAAACCGGAGAAAATAAATGAATTAGCGGATGGGATTAGGGATAGCATTTCGAAGTTGACGGACATTGATTACATCATCAGAGCAACGGAAGACGATCTCCGAGATGCTCAAAATCTAAAATCTGATGCAGAATATGCTGCGTAAGTTTTAACCATACATAGACGAACTATATTTATTGTTTGCATAATGAGGTTTTTCATTTATAAACTGTATTCATTAAGATCTGAGTCCAATAAAGTTCTTCAAGAAGCAGTACAGGTGAGGTACGAATTAGAAAAAACGCTTGAAGCACAAAAAAGTGCTGACAGTGCAATTGAAAAGGCTAAGGAAGATATTACTGCTGCAGAAATCGATCTAAAACAAGTATGATAACCTTTGTTCTATTATTTACATTAAAATGTTAGAATTGTTTATTGTAAAGATAATTTTTTATTAATACATTTAATACATAAATATAAATTTTTATAGATTGGAAGTGAAACAATTGATGCAGAGAAAACTGCTAATGAATCTTTGAGTGATGTGGCAACATTGGAGAAAAGGTTGGCTGAGCTACAAAAGAAAAGTTTGCAAAATGAAAGGAAAAGGGGGCAGGCCAAAAATGAATCCGATTCAGCATTGAAGAATGCTACTGCAGTTTCAGAAGATGCTGCCAGGTAAGATCACAACAAAAACGTTTTTGATTCCTGCAAATGTTTATACAGTAGTAGGACTGTAAGAGAGGAGGTCAATTGAATTCCTAGGCTTTTCCAGGTTACATGCAGAAATGGTAAAACTATTTAAGCAACTCAAATAATTTATTTCAGATTAAAGGATAAATACGTCGAAGTCTCAAGATCCTTACAATCCAAGTTGGCATTGTTCAAAGGTGCTAAAGAAAAAGAAGACTTACAAAATCGTGCTAACCGTCTTGCAAACAATGTGAATGACATATTAAAAGAATTGCAAGGTAATCTCATTTATTTAATTTACAGAGATAGTGGTATATGTTATTATCTCAGAAGAGTGGCATTATAGTTGCTTGGTATTACGTTTATAGATATTTATTGTTATTGTTGTTTAAAGAGCCAATGTTGTGAGTAATGCCAATAGTATTAGAGATAGAAGTGTAGCGTAAGCAAAAATAGTTTGAATTCTCTTCGAAGGTTTATTTTCATTATCTTAAAAAGTAACATTGAACTACATTTTAGAGATTAAATTTTGTTCCGAATAGATAGCCAATTCTTTATATTATGTATATTCAAAACTGTCATAATAATATTATAAAACTGTCAATTATTTTAATTTGTTGCAGATATGGAAAAAGAGTCGGGAGAAAAAGAAAGAAGGGCGGATGACGTTCTGCGAGAAATAGACAGTCTATCAAGGCAAATGGAAGAACATTTAAGAGCAATTAGAACAATAGAAGAGTACCACCGAACGTGTAATTCGTAATATTTAAAAGGAATTAAATAGAGCAGCCTTCTTAACTATTGTGCCAGTTTAATTACTACCGCTTAAAGTAACTATAGCGATTCTTGTCAAAAAATTCATTTTGACGCGTTTTATTCTTCCTATATATTGTATACTTTTAGTTAGTTAAGCATAAGCATTCTAAACTTTTGTAGTAAGATATGACACACAGAGTATGTACTGTAGAAGTTAGAATATACGGAGGGTTGTTTTAGCAGTGATGTATGTATTGTATGGAAACGTATCAACATATGTAGTACTAATACTTAAAACCAAAAAAAGTAAGTCAATAAACATATACGTGTTTTTGTAAATCAACTGAATCACAATCACAGTAGAATAATGCTCTACTTTTCTACAATGTGGAAACGGAGTAGCCACCTAAATCTATAGTTTTTGCGAATGATACACTATGATGGCTGTTATAGAGTAAGGTAATATTTATCTATTTTAAAGTTTGTATTGTAACCTGACCTTTGTCCAACTGTACTTATGTGTACTTATTATTTGACTGTAACCTTTGGGTTTTAATTAATTTTTTATTCATTTCGTAAATCACTGCCAGTGCTTCATTTTGAATACACCGTTTTATCATTACAGTCGGCTGACTATTTATACAGTAGAAATGTAAGGCACCTAATTATTTTCCATGTTGCAAACTATAAAAAGTTGCCAATTAAGTCAATATTGTCACTGCTGTATCCCTGTATATATTTTCCGAAGGTTATAATTTTGCATATATGTATAACTGACTGTACAAAGCATTAATTTAATGTTGTTAAAATATAATATTATTACGGTCTAAATTTTGTACTCAACAATAATTCACTACTTATTTCCTTTTTGTAAGACAATCTTATAACTTATAGTTTCCAAATACTTGACCATGAATTTTATGTTCGTATTTAAAAAATTTTATCTTTTAAATCATCATAAATGCTCCGAAAAATTGAAAACAATAAATAATGTAAAAAAATACTTACTATTTTATGAGTATATTTTAAAGGTGTCTCAAGATTATAAATTTTCACAAGGGAGGGTAAAACTTACGAGTAGAAGTATTTACAGATTATATTATATACCTAGGTAGTTTATAACTGACTAAATATTGATTGGTAGTTTGTTTGATGATTAAATGACTAACTAAGATAAAACACACAATTTAATAATACATAAAATAAAGACGACACAATAAAATAAATGCCAAAAGTTAAAAAAAAGTTGTCAATTACGGATGTAGGTTATATCTAGGGTGGTGTTAATATTCATATGAACTGTCTTAATAATATTTTGTCTCATCTTCTACTTAAAACCCTAGTAATTGTTCACTCACACTGCTAGTGGCGATGAACTATGAACGGGATAGTGGTGAGACAATGTGTGGAGTTTAGTTCAGAGATTGAGAAGGAGTATAGACTAATAAATTAAGGGAGTATGTAAAATCTTGCGTAATTACAATATTGTCATTAAATGTTATCATTGCATTGGTTTGTTTGTATGTGTATCTGTATTTACAAGTGAAATTATTATTTAGCAATGTAGAATGCATGTATATATTGATAAGGCGAGTGTACGTGTGTGAGACTACTTTATAATACTATAATATTAATGCCTAGCTAATAATTAATAATATTATACTGTTGGTATCAAATTGATCAGGCGACCTAGATGGTACCTACGCAACACGTAAGTAATAATGGTAGGCTAATAATATTAAATTGAGTTTTACTGATGTGTGTTGAATATGCGTCTGTCAATACATGGGTGTTACCTGATGAATTTGTATTTTATGTTATTGATAATCTTGTGAATGAAAGGATAAAATCAAGTCAAATCATCAATAAAGAGTGCATCTGAACTATACTAAATTACAACCTACTTAACAAGTTGCTATGTGCAATTATTATTCATTGAACTTTAACATTCCGGCCTCATTCCATTTAGTGGTACTCAATGCATAATATAATATTATAACTATGAAATTTGTGATATGAATCTGTGAATTTAATACAGAACACAACATTAAGCAATACAGCTATGCATCCATTTGTTTTCAATGAAATATTTACATGCATTTTTCTTTCTAAACGTGTATAAGTGAATTATTATTAGTATGGTTGGAAATATTGAAGCATGACCATGGTCACAATAAAGCCTCATAGTTAGGTTTACTAAAACATAAGCAACTTCTACAGCAATATAAAGATCTGCATTAAAAAATAATATGCCTAAACCTAACTAGAGAGTTGTTTTGGAGCTTGGTATATACAGATAGTTTGCTGAATATGGAAAATGAAACCATGAAGGGTGTAGAGCTGATTTCATGTGCATGGAAATAATATTATGCCCTAGGCTACAAATCGTACAAATCTCCTAATGTTAATGAGCTTAAAATTAGTCAGTAAATACCAAAACTGAGATACTTCAAATTCGAGCAAAATCCGAAAACGGTTAATAGTCCGCCATTTGTCGTTTTTTTAATTCAATTCAGTTCGGACATCGGAGCATAGTTCAATGTATCAATAAATTTGACAGTTGGAAACCAAATTTCGTCTACTTTTTACAGTTTTCGTTTTATCCTGATTTTAATAGACTCCAGCGTGTTTGGTTTGCCTAGTAATTTAATGTAAGTAATTTAAATCGTCGGTTTACTTTCGATTTATATTTAAAAACTTTCGGATTTGAATTTTTGATATACCTAATACAATCTTTTTAAATAGTTGAAGTATTTTTTACGTTGATTCAAAATCAGGACTCTCAATTGTACCATAATATTGCTGAAATTCTAAGGAAGGAAGTAAGCAGAACTTCAGTTTAATGTCATTGTCAAATGCAAATATTCAAGATACCTACTCTTTATCACAATTGCTTTAGACTTTTCTGAGAATGAATAAGTTACGGCTTGCTATTAGCATTTTATTATTTTGTTTTGCAATAATATCAAACTCAGGGTACAAAGCAATGACATTCATGAAATGTTTTGTGCTGTGTTACTTGTTTTATTACCTTATGCCTTATACATTATAATTCAAACAGAAACTACCTACCATTTTTTGAACAGACTTTTCAAGTTCATTCTAAGTAGCAAGTATGTATTCGTAAATAGTAATAATTACATTCCTGAATTACATGCGCTTGTAAAATAGTTGTCGTTAAGTGGAATCATAATCATAAATCGACACAATGCAAATGTATTAAACACATTCATTGCTTTTACTTTTACTATGTAATACAGAAACATTCCATTTAATATAATAGAGTGCATAATATTTGCAATCATTACACGGACGTTTCCCCAGGGTGCATTCATTTAGTCTATGTATTATTTCCTTCTGTTCTGACATCATAATAATAATTCTGCATAGAACATGGAAAGGGATCACGTATTTTTCTACCTATTTTTAATGGCATTTTATATTATTAAGTAGTAATATATACTGAAAAAATATGAGCTGATTGAATAAAAACTCAGAATAAAGTGGATACTTTTCTTGCAGTAGTTTGCATTACATCGCATGATTCATTATATGCATGCATAATACATAGGTTCTGAATTATTGATTAAATTCTACCAACAATGTTTAACAGGCAATTTCAGAGAATGATAAAAAAACTTTTTTCTAATCTCGCATTCTGGCTGTTATACAGACTTATGCAAAATGGTATTGAATCCTCAATATGTTTTATTATTTGCGACAAAGCATTAAAATGATGAAAATTACAATTTTCTATCAACTTGCTTGGTAGTACCTATATTGCAGATTGCGACCAAGTTTATTCACTGCAACTGGTTTGACAAGTAATAATTTGTACTAATAAATCACTGCCCACATAATTAAATGCAACAAACTTATTAAATGCATGAATAAATTGTAAGTATACAAGAGTTGTTAATACTTGAGAGTATTGAGAGTTGATTGAGAGTATATAAATAGTGCAGGCTATCTAAGAATATTGTAGTAAAAAACTTTGATTATGTCTTCTCCGTTAAATAAATAATTTAGCGATTTATTCGAGCAACTTACTCTGGTCCATGACCTATATAACTCCTAAACGGATTAACACAATTAGTTCGATCTTTTCATACGTGATCTCTGGGTCACAACAAAGGTCCAGTTTGAAGATGGAGTCAATTGGCGATATCTCTGCTTAATTCTTTCAAAGTTTGTCAAAACAATTGACAACAACAATTTGCAACTCTATTGACAAAATCGATTGGGAAATAAGTTGACATATCAACAGTAAACAATTGCTTTAATTTAGCATTAGCATAATATGTAATTGTTTATCTTGCGCTACTTTATTACAACCGTTTTGAATGGTTTATTAAAATTCACTTCGGTTTGCATCGCAAGGCTTGCATTCGTTTGTATGAAAAGCATAAATGTTACTGTCTCATTTGGTACAGTCAGTAGAAGTAGAATATTATTTATTTAATTCCCATTCATACATTATTATGAAATAATCTCCAGTATAAATGTTATGTAACTGTGTTTATGCAATATTTTTAATTGTATAGTAAGGATCTTCTCACGCTTTCAATACTATTATTTCTCTGATCTGATACATTCTCACCCATGTACATTTTACGCAATATATGCGCTGGAGCTGAAAATGATGCAATAAAAAGGTCATAAAAATGTACTAACATTCTTCTTAATTCTTATTACATCTTATCTACCGCTTGCTTTACTTTTTGAATACCTAGGTAGGTACCACCTATTATATCACCTATTGTTTTTGTTCAGCCATTTCTTTGTAATTCGTGCAAATAAAAATATATGTGTCACAAATCTCAAGACGTTGTATTGTGTGTAAAGCTTTTCTCCTAGATACACTTTTCTTTAATTTCAGTACAGTAGCAGTCATTATGGCAGAGATTTAATAAGTATTTAGATGCTGGTTATGAACATCAATTAATCTAAGGACTGTAGTGTTACAAAATGATTTTTTATAATAGGCATATGTAATTTGAATTCTCAATGTCGGTCATCCCACTGATAACCTAAATCACCAGACCAAGCCCACCTATTAGTATGTTGAATACCACACACTTAGACATAAATACATTAATTCAGTGCAGCAGTGCTAAAATTTAAGCGTTTTATTAGGACTGAAAAGACCTTCATCGATGCAGTTTCTTTCTGCGCGCTTTATCTTCTCCATGAAAATTGAATAAAGTAATACCTTTAAATTAATTCCGTACCCATCCTGAATGGAAAATCAGGAAAGTGGTACTAGAATGAAGTGAGTATTTTTTTAGTACTGAATTTTTACAATGAAATTTCGGACTTGCATCTTATTTTTCCACCTAGATATCCTGAATTGTCATTTATGACGTATCCTAGCATTAACCTGTTTTAAGAGTGCATAATATGCATCTTTTACTTTGGAAAAATTTGTACGGATAATTTTGTTTGTGGAATAGTTTTCAAATATTCTTGTACTGTACTAACTGAGATGATTTGTGTTGGGTAGATACTATTATCAAAAATTGTCAAGATGATTGTTTAACTATTTTCGTGCCTTCATAACAACTTTGTTGAAGACTTCGAAAGTACCTACATTACACACCGCTATCTAAATCCGAAAATATAATTTTTGATGGATGAAAATAATTTATCGTGAAAAAAGAACGAGCTCGATTTGTGTGAATATAAAAAGATACAAATAATTTCCTCATTATGCTGTCTGATTACCATAAATACGATAACTACGAAATCATTTCTGAGCACATGAAAGATTATTTGTCTGATATCGATATCAACGACCCGCATGTGTAGTCAAAAACACTTGTAGTCATGATCTCATGATACAGGAGCTTAAAGATTAATTCCAACAATCTTTTTATAGATATGCAAATTGACTGCAGCTCTGATACTTTGTGTCTCTTATATAGAATTCAAATAATAATGTACAGTATAATGTATTTTTTAACTTGACAACTTTCTATTAAAATTAATTACTTGTTCTACAAACAATTGACTCTAAAGTCTACAGCCAGCTGAAGAAATCCAGATATTTCCAGTTTGATCTAGCAAGCTGCTCTAACAGAACTGCTTCGCCGTGTGCACATCCTACCTTTACCTACTGTACCTACTTTGATTTTTTATTTCATTGTATGTAAAGTATGTATACGACACAAGCAGGCTTGTGTAGAAAGATGCATTTTACCACATTACGAAACAGAACAGTAGAACTAGCATACAAAATCTTAATTCTACTGTGCATAAATATTGTTCTTAATGTAGCGAATATAAAAATAGATGTTGGTTGACAATACTCTTATAATATTATACGTCCTACTATGTATATCATGTAAAGAGGAAAACAAGACTTTATCATTGAGCGATGGCTCCTATTCATTCATATCCACCTACACAGATCCATATAAAATATTATTTCATGCACACATGTGTACATGCACATACGACTAACAATTGATACGGTCTTCTTGTGCAATTTTATAAGCCAAATGAGAAAGTTCCTTTTTTGTTATATGCGATTTTGTGATTGCATTGGCAATATTAATGGAGTCTGAACATAGTAGAGGTACCTGAACTCAATAAAAGAGACATGGCTTAAGATGAGCACAAAGATTAGTTTAAAATACCTTGAGTATTGTACACAATGTACATTGCAAAGCAAATATGGCCTGTTAGGGCCACAAACCATCTGTGGCAGCAATAGAACTGGGAATACACATAGAGCAATTGTGATACAAGTTTTTGAGCTATTGTGCATTGTAATTGTAAAATGTAAAGCTAAATAAATACGTCAGTGTTTCAGAGTAACAAACTACAGCATAGAGCTTATGTGACACATAAGTAACTCGTACGAATGTATCATTTTTTAAAGTCACACTAAAAGTACATGTGTAATAATAAACCTTCGAAACCCACAATAACTACAGACAGATGAGAGCCACTAGCAGTTACATGACGTAGTAAAAGCTGCAGAGCCTATTAAAAAGCTTTTGTAACGATACTTCATTCGCTATACTATATAAAGTAAAATTATTTATTCGAGACATAAGTTGACGTAATTTGGTTGAATGAAGGTTTACCCCAACTGTGCTGCAGCTTCAGTTACATCATTTCCATTGTTCCCATGAAATGGAAATGTAATAAATATTTTTTCCTGTCGGTAAGGTTAAACAGATCACCTCTAAATTTCTCACTTTTTCCTTTTCACACTAATTTCATTGTCCATTACACATATTTGAACCATGAACATCTTTTTGTGGTTCAGTCTGTTTTTGCCAAAAAATGCCCTTGAAATGACTCTTCCAAATCATCCAAGTTCATGAGAGTAGTAATAAAATAAAATACAAAAATCAAGAAAATAATTGAATATTTCATTTGATCACCTCGAATTAAATGAATCAGCTAATAGTAATATCGTCTTCATCCATCAGAAGATTCATAAATGCACACGAACGAAAGTTGGTTTTACCGAGGAAAAGAGAAATTGTCTTCACAAATTCATAGAAAGCGTAATAATATGGTTGTACGTTAGTTAAGTCGATTTCATGAACTGAATGATAAATATTTGTAAAACTAGTAGGAAAAAATGTTCGAGGAAAATGGAGTGAAGATCACTGAACTCTTTTATTCCTTTTCTTTGAATGGAAGAATTTGCTTAAAGCTGTGTATACAATTGTAAACACGATATTTATTCTTTATTACCAATTAATTGCAATAATATTGACGGATTAAATAAAAATTTTGGTATAAGCTGATAGATTCACATTAAAGCTTACAATGGAGCATTTATGAGACATAATATTATGCATTTAATGAGACAGTTGACTTGACAGTTTTTTATTACTTGTGTTATTACAAAAGATGTCCACAATTAGGTTACCAGCGTTTAGTATGGTCATACTTACTAATGTTCTACTGCATTGCAGTGTACCTACATAACAAAATATTTTAGAGACTAGTAGCCACCATTTATGAGGACATCCGTATTTTCTTTTCAGAGGAGATGATAATTATTTATGAGGTGACTTTACAACGCGTAACGTGAAAGTGGTTAGCGATTACTGATGTCATATTTTATTATAATCATAACTCATTTGTGTGTTTTTCTCATAGCTACAGGCTATAATACATATTACTTGATGGTTCTGCGGCTTTTATGAAAGAAGAAATGAGCAGATGTGACAAAGCTGTAAATTAGCGAATGATCACTTCATCACTTCACTGTAAATTACAATACAGAACCCGACATTTCAGCTGAAAGAGAAATAGAAATAGGCGTTTTGCTTTGTACATATTGACAGGACCAATCAATTATATAATCATGTTTTCAGTAAGTAAACAGATTGAATGATGCATTAATTAGACACTTCACATGTTTTTCTGTAGATAATAAAGCCCTCTCGCCTGAATCATGTAAATCCATGACTCCATGACTGATGCGAAAGATTAATCAATGTTATCAACTGCAATGTACTGTGAGTACTGGAAAGTACTTACCTAACTATTAAATACTTAATTATCGTTATCTGATATTTCTGGAATATACTTGAGATAAAAGTCTCATGTTTTTTACACACGTTTTTTACCTTGCCACGTGAATAAACTTAAAATATTATAAATGCACTTCAACTTTTCTACTATAAGTAATAATGCAAAAAATGAAGTGAACTGATGTTTCGAAAATCGTCTCAACCAGAAATGCTAAGGTGTCTCATTCTCATTCATTCCTGCATATCAGAGGATTTGATGATTGTATGGAGACTACTGGCTTATCTCATGTATGTTCATATTTCACATAGCAACATTGACCACGATAGTTTTGGAAGAATAGATAGTTGTACTGCTTACTAACAGTACCAGTAATAGTGAATGCATTGCTCTTTATGAAAAGTACATTTATTAATGATCAGAATAATTTAAAGTTATAAGGGTAAGGTGTGGGTAGTATGACCTCAATCTTAGCTATACAATATAGCTCTCCTTGAGAGTTACTTGTTAACTTCTTAGTAGTTTGACAAGCAGAGAGCTACACTTTTCTTGTGGTTTCCTTTCCATTAACACATCGAGGTAAGACAAACCATTTTTGATTTTCATGTACTAGTAGGTAGGTATCCGTTTTATAGTGTTATTTTGTTAGTTAGAATATTGACAGTAGTTGAACTGATTCATTCCACATGTCAAGTGTAGCTAAAGAATATTTTGCTGCTTATGCAGTCCAATGTTCAGATACTTCAATCAGTGCAGTAGGCATAACACAACTAACAAATTTTCCATAGTCAATGTGCATATTATTATAAAGTTAGTTTTCATGTTTGTGAATATTGGCTAAGCATTTGACAACATATTAACACACTGCTATGGTAGGTACTTTAACTTTACTTTTAGCTTGGCACAACTCACTGTTGTTGGCACACACACACAGAGTGTGTTTTCTTCCCTGTAATTATGACTAGTCGAACTACTCTGCTTTTAATAGCAGCATCCATCCTATGTACTTTGGTTTGTAACTTTGCCATGTGATATATATAATTCGAACGGTTCAGGCAGAAGACTACGAACTACATTATGAACATTTAAATGTACCTACAGATACTCAGATAGGCAATACGCAACGCGTCTAGTCACACAAACCAACTTGTAAAACTACACATTCTGACTGACTGAACTAAAGTTGGTTATTATGTTAACATGAATCTTCTGAATGCTCACAATACATATAGTAAATGTACTTACTGTACATCTGTATCTGCATGCAATACTTTTACTACAGTACTGTAGTTCTACACTAACATTAACCATTTTACTAGGTGTAGCTTTAAATGTTAATCCTAAAGAATCATTCCCCTATATTCCTTCTACAAGCTCATTCTACACATCGTCATCGTCCCCGCACTAACCAAACCAGTATCTAGCACCTGCTCTTCAAACAATCATTATTATCTGTTCGCATTATTCGATTCTCATTCTCTGTCTGATGAAGGACAGTCTATCTTCCCATTAATTGCATCAGCTCTGCTTTTTATATTACATCGATAGTAAATCTTCATTGGGCCAATCATTCAGAGCACCTTGCACAAGACGAATACTCCTTTGCTGCTCCTCAAGTGTAAACTTTTTGAGTTTAATAAATATTTCCTTATACACCTTCCTCTTGGCTCTTCTGCAGAAACTTTTCTGTTTCATCTATCTGAATCTGTCTCGTGAAAACCAGAAGAATTTTGCGTTCCGTACACACACCGCACGTCATTCCACTGTGCTAATTTTCAAATCGCATAAGGAAAATCGCTATAATTTTGCGTTACTTCATAATTCAACAGTTAAAATCAACATACAAGAGTAAGTGATAGATATTTCCTTGTTCTTTATAAACATATTTTAAAAGAAATAAGCCATTTTGGATTTTTAACTATTAGCATTTAGTACAGTAACAGATCTCATGTTTGCATGAGACTATTTTTGCACAGCAGGGTAGGGACTTCCATGGAGTAGTTTTCTTTAGAATTACTATCTTATAATAAATAAGACTGTTTCTGACGCAAGTGACGTTTCAAAATAGGATTTTTTGTTGCTAATTATTCCTGCAGGAGTTTACGACCCTAGATAATGTCATTTAAAAATAACATTTTGCAATTATACATTTTATGAAGATGAAGCTGTATATTGTCTATGGTGTAGTATTTTTGAACTTGGAATAGGTTATAGGAATAAGCGACAATTCTATTTCGGCATTCAAGCCAAAATTGTACTTTGCACCTTTAAATGATTTTTTAAACAATAATATAATATAGTTAAGCTACGTCATTCCATATACACCATATTATTATCTAGTGTATTATGTACATAATATGCAACTCAAGTTAAGTGGATGTAGTTAATAATAACCGTATGCACACCACAGGCACAGCATACGATTATAATACATAGAAGTGAAAGCTACTTATTCGTCATGGAGGTATTGAATGGCTTGTCCAAGTCTCTTGTAGGTTTGTATTACAGTAGAATATTATTAGGTATGGTGCTTGTTAAGCACTTATAAATATTATTCACTATAATAATATCCGTCTGTATATTGTAGATATGCATAATATAATTATTAAGTGACGAAGTCAATTTATGTGAAGACCAAAACTGTCCGTCCGTCCGTCCTTCACCACGATAACTTAAGAACGCGTTGAAATATTTTGACCAAATTTGACACATAATAGTGTGGACACTATAATAATATGTAAGGCTAACAATAAGTTCGAAGATTGGGTCAATCGGTCCACTCCTTCGTGACCTTTGACATAGTACAGTGACTACTGTGTTAATAAAGCCTCGCATATGCTATGCATTCTATTTACTGCTATGCGACTTTTTGAAATTTTCCATCTTTTGAATTTGAAGACGATCAGTGTTAAAATATTAAGAAAAATGAGTAAATGACACTTCCTGTTTTTAATATATGTAGTCATCCGAGTTATACTGCTAATAACACTGTGTCACAATTGACTTGTTCATGTCGTTGAAAAGGTTACCATATCTAAGTTCACAATACAGTGTTACAGTTCCCTTCGCCACTTCTTTCAACCTTTACGAATGGTTTATTCATCTTTGCCCTATAATATCATTGAAATATTTTATATCTTAACGACATTATAAGTAACATTATTTCTGTACATTATAGTTTGTATACCTGTAACCTGTAGTAGGGTATGCATCGTTAGTTAATAATAATATTGTTTTTGGTACAGCTAATAATGTGGCATGTCATGTCGTATGTCGTTTTTAGTCATCCTTATACGCTTACCTTTGGTATGTTGTATGATCGGTTGTTGTATGTAGCAATCACATACTATGTCCAACTGTATAAGTGATAAAAATGTATTTTCCATTGCCTGTAGATATTTACATCATGATTATATTTGTGCATGTTTTGTTTCAGGCAATTTTCTTGTATCACCGATCTAAAGAAAAAATTAGCTGCGAGTAGTCAGACTTATTTTTAACTTGCTCGTTAAATGCATGTAACATTCACTTGGGAGTTGGGTATATCCAATAATATGTATTGGGCAATTCAATGAGATTATATGTTATAATAATGCATTTAGATTATTAAGTAGTTTACAAGATGAAAGTAGTACAGGTGAATTGTACAACTGAATAAGATGAATGATGGCAGCTACATGTATTTTAATATATACAGATACTTAACGTGGTTAGGTAATGCAAAAGAAAAGGGATATCTGTGTAGCCTCGCATAAGTTTTTATCCATTTTATTAGAGGAAGGCAAACTGGAAACATTTAAGTGAGATTATTATGCAACTTCATTCTCTTAGGTACATCCAGAATTTTCCAGTATCTTCTACTGTAAGTTTCCATACTATCAAATTTAACTTATTCTACTGCACTTTGCACTACCATGTTTTTTTCAGTTGAAAACATTCTTGAAGTTTAAGAAATTTACTTTAACACTTAATACCATACAATATAACTTTAATATCGGTTAGGTGCCTATATCTCTAAGCACATAACTAATATTGAATTCTATTGTCTCATTGTCTCAATTCGTCTCATGTGTGTTTTAGAATCTACAGATAGTACTTACTGCAATAGGCAACCCCTTAGGCAACTAATAAAACTTTACCAATGTGAGTTTTAAATACAATCATTAGAAAACATCATTTAATTATGGGGAGGCAAATGATTTCATTACATCATCATTATATTTAATTAGTTACGTAATTAAAGTAGATAAATAATTGGATCAAGTCATTTCGTGTGTCTCACTGACTGTGCCACTATTTCAAATTACAATAATTACAGTATAGAATTTGTATTAACTCATTGTTTGATTTGTCAATTTGTGATGCTAATAATTCAGCTAAACAAGTCATTATTCATTTATTTCAATAATATAATATACATTCCTAACCACTACAATTCATTACATTACTGAAGGAAAAATAATCAAAGAGAAGAATTGAGTTGGTTGTTGAATTTCTGAAGAAGTTGGATTGTAGTTTTTGGGGCGAAGTGATATAGTACCACATGATACGAAATCATGTGATGGTCCAATTGTAGGGAACAATTCGCCTTTAGAGCTCTCAGTTTGTACTTCAGACTTTATTGATCTGTGTGCTACAGCTACAGCACTCATCGCTCATGCAATATTCTCACATCTGTCGTTATTTAAGTTGCAAAAGTTATCATTTGAAATTAATTTTCTCGTCGATAAAACTAAAACTGCATAGTGTTCATTTTCGCATAAAAGCAGCTGATATTGCCAAAGAATCAACATCCACAGCGTTAGTACAACTTTTTTGTTTTTAATATTATTAAAGAGAGTTTGATAGAATAATTGAATCAGTCTCACTGACATTCCATGTTTTCGTACATAAAACTACAACTTTTTAAAAGAATTTAATTATATTTGCAAAACTCTTTTAGTTTACCGTTATTGTCGGTTGTTATTGTTCATAAAATATTGTTAAGTATTAGTTAAAGTTGTAAACAAGTCATTATATTTGACGAGCAACATATTATTAGAACATAACAGATTCTAATGTCGATTTTAATTGTGGTGATATATTGTTTTGGAATATGCTGTAAAATGTAAAATTTAATGTTGCATCGTTAAATTGTTTTTCATCGTAATTGTCTATTTTAACATTGTGATTGTGTGACCTTCGTAATTGTTTACACTTCTGATTTTCAATCTAGAATCCCGACAAACGTGATATAATATTTCGTGTATTCACGTGTGCATCTATAGCAACATGCTGTTAGAACAGGCGTTTTAAGTTGTAACCAATTTTCTGACAGGGAAATTTTCTACACTTTCGTTAGTAAACAAATTGAGGGGTAGAAATTAAAAAATTAATAGTCCGTGTGGATAACCAACCAATTCATTTCATTTTTTTAGTATTCCTCGGTGGAAAGACTATTGACAAGAAAGAGAATGCCGTGCCCATTTTTGACTCGTCTTTCAACAACGTTCGTAAGAAACTATGGGACTACTTTGATGAAAAAGTATGGGGACCAGTGTCCCATTCTCAGCAAAGCGGTTTCAACAATGCAGGCTACTGAAAGTAATTTATTATTTTATTTGAACATAATGTTTTTATACATTGACGTAGACTGACATTAAGTTTCCTTCTGTTTTTCAGGGGTTGAAGAAAGCATGGGAGGGAAATGTCCATTTCTTGCTTCAAACGGACCGTTGAAAGAGGCAAGTTTGGAAGTTCAACAAGATTTGATTGAATTGAAAAATGAATCTCCGGAGACGTTTCCGTACGAAAGTTTTTTCAGGGAGCAGATCATGAAAAAGAAGAACGATCATTCTTACAGGATTTTCAAGAAAGTTAATAGATCGGCAACAAACTTTCCCAGTGCTAATGAATACAGTTGGGGCGAACGTCCCATTACTGTCTGGTGCTCCAATGATTACCTGGGAATGTCATGCCACCCTCGTGTCAAGGAAGCTGTTGGGTAAAATGACACATAATACTTCATTTGTAATTATTGAAACAATTATGTAGATGATTATTTAAATTCATTCTCATTCTCAATATAGCGAAGCATTGGAGTATCACGGAGCAGGTGCTGGTGGAACCAGGAATATTTCTGGAAACTCCTTATTCCATGAAAATCTGGAGACGGAATTGGCATCTTTGCACCAAAAGCCATCCGCTCTTCTGTTTACGTCATGTTTCGTTGCAAATGATTCAACATTATTCACTCTTGCAAAGTCGCTTCCTGGTAAGTGCTCATAATTAAATTCAAATGGACAATTTTTTATTCTCAGACTCAGACCAATAAAAAGCTATGACATTCAAGGTTATTAGAACTTTTCATACAAACTTAGGATAGAATAACTAATAGATAGTACATCGTATGAAACTTGAACGAGGTATAGATTCCACAGCAGTGAAATTAAACGACTCATTAAAAGAACATAAAGTACATGAATAGTAAAAATCAATTTTTATGTGAAAATTGTCACGAGTGTCTACACTCACTATTACTAATTATATAGCGGTAAGATATGTATATTACAATGAGTACAATGACATTTTAAATACTAATTCTACGAACTGTTGCTATTGTATATAATATATGACATTGAAAACAGTATTTTTAATGGGTATTAAAATATTTCATTATAATATAGCCGTTCAGAACAGAATATAGTTTTCATTTTCTTTGTGTAGTTGTATGCTGTATTTATGAAAAGGTCACATTAAATTAATTACTATCTTTTAATTACCAGGTTGTCACATCTTTTCGGATGCCGGAAACCATGCTTCTATGATTCAAGGAATCAGAAATAGTGGAGTGCCAAAGCATGTGTTCAAACACAATGATCCTGAGCACCTGGAAATGTTATTAAAACAGGTTGATCGTCGAATTCCGAAAATTGTAGCTTTTGAGACCGTGCATTCCATGACCGGAGCAGTGTGCCCTTTAAAAGAATTGTGCTATGTGTCTCATAAATATGGTGCTGTAACATACATCGACGAAGTTCACGCAGTGGGTCTTTACGGTCAAAACGGTGCTGGAATTGGTGAAAGAGAAGGATTACTGCAGGAAATGGATATCATATCCGGAACTTTGGGTAGGAATTGATTACTACAACACTAAAAAACACAATTCTATTTAAACTTTTTGATTTTTTGATTTTTACTAATTCAATTTGACTATAATTATGTAATGAACAGGCAAAGCTTTTGGAAATATTGGAGGGTACATTGCTGGAAGTGCGTCTTTGGTTGATATGGTTCGAAGTTATGCTGCTGGCTTTATTTTTACAACGTCATTGCCCCCAACGGTTCTCAACGGTGCTCTTACTGCTGTGCGAATTTTAAGATCTGATGAAGGACGAAAGCTAAGAGCCCGTCATCAGTCAAATGTACGCTATCTTCGACAAAAATTAATGGATGCTGGAATTAGTGTTGAACACACTCCATCTCACATTATTCCTGTTTTCGTAAGCATTTTACTATCACATTCTTTTATGATTTCTTCTGTCGTTGCAATTTGTTTTCAATGCGATGACCTCAATAAAAGCCTCGAAATCATTTCTATATAATTTGATTCAGATCGGAAATCCATCTTTGAGTAGCCAACTTTCAGATGAATTAATGAAACGAAAGGGTCATTATGTCCAAGCGATAAACTACCCAACGGTTCCAAGAGGACAAGAAAAGCTACGGATTGCTCCTACTCCTCATCATACAGAGCCAATGATGGATAAATTTGTGGAAGATCTTACAGAAGTTTGGGAAGACCTTGGAATTCCGTTAAGAAAACAAGCATGCAGCAATGTAATTAGACACGCATAATCCTTATTTTAATATTTGAATGATGCTTAATTATATATATTAAATTTTTTGATTTTTTACAGGAATGTACCTATTGCAAGAAACCTTTATTATTCCAACAGTTGGAAGCCAGAACCTACAATATGACGGCACATGCAATGGCTGCTAATCTGTGTACTCTACCTAACTGTCCTCAAGTAGCGGTTTCTGCCTAAAAACCATCTTTCGTGATCTGGAACAGAAGAATTAATTAATTAGATTATTACTATGAATTGCGTTTCTATTATATCCTTATTTTAAAATTATGAGACGCTGGTGGAAAAAAGCTCACGATCCTGCAATTCATGATACCGGGAAATTTCCCTATCTCAGGCAAAAATCAGATAAAAAATTTGCTGAGAACATAGTTTGAAAATTTTGGCGTGGGGTTTTGTAATAAATCGGGAAATGGGGTAGATTCATCGGAAAATTTTTGTAAGATACCGGAATAAAAAAGTTTTTCCAGCAGCGTAAGGAGAAAACACGAAACAAATGATGTGTTAGAAATCTAAAAAATGTGGAAACTATTGTCATTGAAATATTTGAAAAATAATCTGCATGTGCTCGGTCGGATTCTCAGAAATTATAATATATTCGTCGCTATAATATATCCCGAGAAATAAATAATTGTATCACTTATATTAGAATTTAGATTAGAATTATAATTAAAGTAGTTTGATTAATTTTATTTGGTGGCAAGAAATGTAGCTGATCATGTATAAGCATTCCTGTCTTGTTAAAAAATCCGTATTTGTAACTTATAAAAATCAGAATAATCTAATTGGACTGTAAAAGGTATACATTTATATTCATACTTCATTCTACAGCTTTCAATGTAGGATATTTCTGGCACTACAATAAATACGATAACAACTGTTCCTTAATTACAGTCACAACCAGTTTTCATGTCGTTGGGTTTTCATTTCAATACACCTGTAGGCACAGATTGGAATCGACATGGCACTGTAAATACGACAACTTTTCAGTGTAGTATGTGACAGTGACATAGACCGTTTTTTACATTGCTACATGCATTTCCACACCATGAATCCTATCATTTACGATAGTAACACATCATACTATTGATTAATATTTTCATTCATCAGCAGCTTTTATAAAACACCTCATAATGATAATCAGGCTTATACCGGTGTATTGATACAACAACTACTATATTAAACAGCTAAGAGTTATATATAGATTATAGTTACTTACAATTAGCTTAGCTATATTGCATATATTATTATGAGAATAAAATACGTCTAATGCACTTCTTCAGAGTAAACTGTGAAAGACAATTAGAAATGAAGAATAGCATATCCTATTATGGTAAGTAAACACAGTGGATAAAGCAAATTACATCCGAGAAAGACTACAACCCCGAGAAACATTATATTGTAGGCATTAAGATTACAACAAGCAATCAAAACAGAAATCGGAAAGTGAAATTCTTTTTAATAAGTATAATTATTAACGAGTTTTTTCCATTTTTAACCACCATTGCTGGTTTTAACGCATAGTGAAATACAATTTGCTGAGAATATTATTAGTTTCAATATTTACAAATATTTAACAAGTTTCCTAGAATTTCCAATTAATTAAGATTATTTTAGTGAAATAGGTATAACTACATTTAACACATAAATACCACAGCATAATTCAGCATTCGCACACACAAAAAGACCGCATAAACATTTTAGTCCACACTGGATTTACTGAATTGGGTCGTCCACAGTCTTACAATACAATCGTCGCCTCATAAACTTATAATGACTCTACCTCTTATGTAATAGGGACGAGAGGTTGAAAGGTTACTAACGCTAAAACTACACATACTTATTTGTAATAGTTACTATCATTATAGTATCTACCAGATTATTTTAATTAATTTTGTCTTTACATTGGTGAGAAAAAATCTACACACTTTAATACACATTTTATTATTACACAGCCGTGAAGGCATAGACATTTGGATTTTCAGCTTAAAAAGATTTTGGAAAGTCTATTATATATTTATCGTGTATTAAGTATAGTTTTAATAATTAATTACCTACCACTCTATCTACAATTTCATAAATCGAAACATACGAAAGCACAACTTATTGCTAGAGTGCGCAAGTTTCTTAGAAACACTTGGTGTCAACAACTGTAGTATGTAGTATTATAGATATCATTTATTTCTTGCAACTTGACTGCTATTCATAATTAGACAAAAATCAAAAATGACAAAATTGGAGTGGACAAATGAAGGATCAAAATCTAAGGATAAGTCAATTTCCCATTGCATACATCTTGGTCCAATCACGAGCATTTCTTATAGCTTCTTGCTCGTTCATTTTCCACAGTTCAGCCACATCGTTTGCTAAAGGATCATCAGGGTTTGGGGCACTCAAAAGAGCCTGAATAGAAAGTAGGACAGTTCTTATCTGAAGAGCTGGACTCCATTTATCTAGAAAAAACAATTGTTCATTTCCCATTCAATTTTAATCTTTAATGTAACTCAATTTCAATTTTATCAATTAGAAACCCTTCAACAGTGCAACACAGCTGATATGAAAAATTACCATACCACTAATTGCAGTAAAATACCATTAAAAAAATAAAAATATTTTTTCTCCAAATATATAATGATTTTCTCTCAAATAAAAAACAAAAACTTTACTTTTGGGCTCTGTCATTCCCACTTTAAAGCAGACAATACAAAAGATCTGACATACCTTTTAGGATATCCAAGCAAATACGCCCCAATTTGTCAATATTCGGGTGATAGATCTTTGTTATAAATCGCACTTTTGGAGCTGACATGGGATAGTCTTCAGGTAGAAATAGTTCTAATTTGAACACTCCACCTTCAAAAGGCGATCCCTCTGGTCCTATCAAATACAAGGGAGTGTCCAATTACAATGGTTTAAAGTTAATAAAAGTAATAATAAAAAATTCAACAGCAGAAAACCCCAACTGTAGTTAAATCTAGTAATAATGATCATACCAGCTACGACAACATGAAAATAACGGGCATTATTATCATCTGGTACAGCACTGATGCCAGGAACCGGTTCTTGCATCAACCTTTGAGTTTCCTATAAACGAGCAATCAATAAAAAACGGACACTTATTAATACCGCAGAGATGAAAATGTCACACAATAATTTAAATTCCTTACCTTGATGATTCGCCGAGGAAGGGCAGTCATTCTGCCGATTTTTTAAATAAATGAACGGAAAATTGAGTCTGATTTGGCGTTTATATCCGTCAGAAGTCAAAAATAGTGAGCAAAGTGTGAAATTTAACACGATCGGATTACGGATATAGATATCCAATACCCGAAATAATCTTGGAGATGTGGGGTAGAGTGGAGTATATAATAACTTAAATTTCCAAATTTAACTGTAAGTTTATTTTGAATTATTGAATCAGACTGGGACTGCGACTGCTACAGTCAGACAATGACGGCAAGAAGTCTGACAATTACTTTGCAGTTTAGCTTTGGCTATTTCCTCAGATTGTTGAAACAAAACACACAATAAATACTTAACTTTTAAACTTCCCCTACAAGGTGACTGTTATGCAGTGCGAAGTTTCAAGTTCCCGTGCCTTGCTTCATTCGCTCTAACATTAGAAAACCAAGTCTAGTCGATAGCTGCTGCCGTAGCTAAGCCCTTTTGCTTCTATACTTTACTTTCTGAGTTTCTGACGTGACTTTTCTGAGCCACAGCTTTCAGTCGCTAATTAATACTAGAAGCAGGGGCCTACTCAACTCTCCACTCACTCTCACAATAAACACAGACTCCGATACACCATATCCCGCTTATTGCCAATTGCCAAAGCCATACTTCTCTGCATAGG
>JABASD010000370.1:0-83009 GCA_019776165.1 Pogonognathellus flavescens
AGTAATATAAATATTGCAACAAATATTATGAATTTTAGTTTTGCAGCTGTTTCTTGTGTGAGAAAAAGTACTGATAATAATAAGTAGCCATAAACTTCATGCACATTTTGATAGAATTAAATTTAGTGCTGACTATCAACTATTAAGTTGGAAAATCCTCAAAACAGTTTGTAAAATTGTGCAGTGCATCGTGTGCCCTTCTGTCCGTGTGTTACTGTGCTCCATTTCTTGATAATTAATAGTTACTATAAAGTATTTCAACTATAATGATTATCTTACAACAACCATACCTTTTGTTTCCGTGTTATGTAGCCTTGGAGAATTCGGATCACATCAATGGTCACCACGTATCAATGTCATCCTTTCAAATGGGGGAAGAAAGTAACGGCATCAAAGATGTCTGGGCTTGCAATCTGTACGAAGAGTTCAGAATAATTAGAACTGTGGTGAAGAAATACAATCACATTGCAATGGTACGTTGTACAACAAGTAATAATGTGTTGCATTACTAACTGAATGTAACTTCAATGAAGAAATTAATGTTTTATTGTTTAGGACACAGAATTTCCTGGTGTTGTTGCCAGACCAATCGGCGAGTTTCGTAGTTCATCTGAGTATCAATATCAAGTTCTTCGTTGTAATGTTGATATGTTAAAGCTCATTCAATTGGGTTTAACATTTATGGACGAGCATGGAAATACCCCACCTGGAACCTGCACGTGGCAGTTTAATTTCAAGTTTAGCTTACAGTAAGTATACAATATTTTTGAGGTGTTAGTGATACAATTAAGATAATTCTCTAAATTGTGAATAGTATTGTGGAATGATTGTGTTTTTGTGTTATTAGAGATGATATGTATGCTCAAGACAGCATTGAATTGCTAACTAACTCCGGAATTCAATTCAAAAAACACGAGACTGATGGAATCGACCCAATGATCTTTTCTGAAGTATTCATAACTTCCGGGTTCATTTTAGCCGACAATGTTAAATGGCTCTCTTTCCATAGGTAGAAACTTCAGTCGATGCTCAGAGACTATTTGTTACAATTTACTATGTCGTTATTGTATAATATTATATTCAAGACAATGCTTTAAATTATAAAATTAAAATATTTCTGTTTTCAGTGGATACGACTTTGGTTATCTCTTAAAGTTACTAATGGATAGAAAGCTACCGAAGGATGAAGGTGGATTCTTTGAGCTGCTTAAAATCTATTTTCCAATCGTCTATGATGTTAAAGTAAGTAACAGTATTATACATACTTCGTGTGCCATTTAACTAATTGAACTGAGTGGCTACTATGATTACTAGGTTAGATTAGATAAAAGTGATTCACAATATGATGTATATTTTTCAGTACTTGATGAAGAGCTGTAAAAATCTGAAAGGAGGACTACAAGAAGTGGCAGATCAGTTAGAAATCGAACGCATTGGGTTACAGCACCAGGCTGGAAGTGACTCTTTGCTGACTGGAATGACATTTTTTAGAATGAAAGACGTGAGTGATATTGTTTTATGTAAATATATGGGTAAATTGAAGTACCTATGTATGTTGTCTTTATAACGCTATTTTTTAAACGTTGTCTGATTCAGATGTTCTTCGAAGACAACATCGACGAAGCGAAGTACAGTGGCCATTTGTATGGGTTTGGGACATCCTTCTCTCAGTCAAATGATCTCACTGTTTACTACCTACATCACCCGGAGCATTCCACTGTATACTAATGAACAAAGCATATGGTTTATATTCGAAATTAATTGTACGTTCTCTTTACAAATTCTATGTCAACTATTTTAAAATAACCATTTATGTAAATTCATAATTCAGCAAAATGGGGTGGATCTCAATCATATATTATGCTACCTAAATAAAATCATTGAGGGATTGCCAGTTAAATCTGATATGTGTTGAATTGAGTCAACTGAAAGGTAAACTATTTAGGGTAAAACATTGTTAGAGTAGTGCGTACAATACCAAGGCTGCGTTTGCTCATAAATAGTTTGTTTAATTTTCCTAGAGTTTTAGGCATACATTTTTAATCTTCGTTGTAATTATTTTTGTCAAAAATCTATGATGTTGTAACCAAATTTCTGAATATAGCATTTGTATGTATATAGATCTTCCGATTTATAGTGTGCGCATTTTGCAGGAGTAATCATACTATTATTGTAGTCACGCAAGTTTGTTTGAAGGTCGTTTCGCCTTTTCACTAGAGAAAATGGAATCACTACCACAGATTTTGTTTTTTTAAATAGATATTTCATGAAATTATATTTAGCAGCCTAACTTCGTGTTTTTGCCTACAATGGTTTTACATGTCTATGATTACAAGTTTTGTTTTTACATAATTAGGGTCTATGAAATTAGAGATGTAAACGACTTGTATTGAAACGCACACCTTGAAAGTATTGGTTTTACCGTAAACGAAATAGTGAAAAAAAACAGGAAAATAAAAACTTACCAAAAAGTTGATGTACCACTACATTTATTTAAAATCTCAATTTTAATTATTATGTTAATTTTGATAATTAATATTATTGTTTATGTTATAGGCAAAATGATGGTTTAAGAATTGTAATTTGGACACAACCTAGTTACTTAATCATTTATTATTGAAAAAACCTCTGATAATTCATTTTTACTGTTCAGTTGAAAACTTGATACCCAGTCAAGTACTTCGTCAAGTGGATAAGAAATTCTTAGTATTTCTTAGGGTTAGATGGTTTCTTGTTACTGTACTACTTAAATAAGTTAAGATCTTCTAAAATTTAATGCTCTACAACAATACTCATATCTATCTTCTACATTTTTGTTAAGCTACTTTTTTTGAATTTTGAAAGTAATAAACCAAATTCCAGGCATTTTCATATAAACGTAATAACCTTCATACTCCATGATAAATAAGAATGATTTAGAGCTTTAGAACATTTTTGTTGTACAAAACATTTCATTTTTTACTGTTCTTCTTGTTTTCAATCAAGGTTACAACTACAAATGATTTATATATCTGCAACAACTTATACATCTGTAATAACTCTGCACAAACTACAAAACGCTTCAAGTTTTCATATTTCGGCAACATAAATTTTATAAAATTGTCATTTTTAAATCTTCGAATTAGATCTAAAGATGAAATATTATACATTCTATACTTTCCATTTATAAAATAATTTGTCGAGCCACAATGATTTTAATTGCTTCTACTCATTTGATTACACACCAGGAAGCATCTTACGGAGGAGACTACAAAACCGCTATTATAGAAATAATGAATTGAATGAAATGATTCAATCAAACTCAAACAGTAAACCCAAATAATTGCTATGAAACAAAACTATTTTAGCATAGTATTAATTGTTGCTAGTTATCGTTAGCGGCATAACCCTATTAATTAATACAAATCCCATCTTTCATAATTTAATCCATTATTTATTTAATATTAGACATCGATTTATTTCCCCTATTTTGTATCTACTTCGTTGTTGACAACATGTTTATTAACGACATTGAGTCTACGCAATTGTGCGATTGCTACAAAATTTTAATTTAGTACAAAACTTAAATACCGTAAATCCTCTAATTCTGCCGGGGTCTCCAAAGGAACCGTGTATCTAAAGCATCTAGCTTTTGGATCCAAAGTTAACAACACTCTTTACAGCCTTGCGGGACCTCGAAATCAACCAGGGTAAGGGGGTTTGTGCTAAAAAAAGCACCCCGGCAGCATCAGAGGATTTACTGTCCGTCAAGTTCTTTTGGTGTAATTCTGACATGTATGAACTAGTTGCGGTTATAAAGTCGATACCATTTTAGTCCGTAATTCAAGGTACATTTGCATTTTCAGCCGTTTTAAACTGACGATGACGAAAATGAAAGGATTGAGGATAAGAACTCTTAAGAATTACAACAGTACAATTTAGGTCGCGCAAAAGATGTTTGATTGACACTTTTATAAAAAACATTAGTTATGTGGGTTCTTACAAACCACGAGCAAAATGTACACATTTTATTTTAATTACAAAACTTATTTCAAGTTGCGACGAATAAAGTTATATAAGTAAAGATGGTAATACTACAACTATTTTTCGAACATGCTCAATAATTTATTTCATATTCACATTAAAGGATATATTTTATATTGGTACTTGGGTGTTACACAGAAGTTTCTGCCTTTTCATATAATAAAGATCACAAGTTGCATGTATTTTCACATATTTCATATCTGTGTTTTAGAAGTAGAAGACATTTGGCTTGGATCGGATAGGGATCAATAGTAGATTATAAAGCGGGTATATAATACGTAATTCAGTCGTCTTTGCTATGGTCTCGCTCATCATCATCCGTCTTCTGATCTCCATCTTCCTCATCCGAATAATTACATGGCTCATCGCCAGGTTTCAACAGTCTTCCTACCAAGTCATAGTTCTCTGCAAGTTTCAACAATATGAAATAATTAATATACTCATTTAACAATATTTCCATTTATTATCATAAATTCACCATTATTTCGATACACCGTGGCCTTCCGACAATCCTTATAAATATTAACAATGTTATTATACTAAACAGCAACAAATAAAATTATAACCTGACAACTGTGCATCCCACTCTCTTATGGAATCCATCTGTTTGCTATTCAAATCCGAAAGATCATCATCTTCTTCCTTAATCAAATCAGTTTGAAACATTGCCAGTGCTCTTGAAGCATCGTGCCCAGCAAAAGAAGCATAAGGACCGCCTATAATATTATAACACAAATATAAAACCAAATATTTTGTTTGTAGATTGTAATATCTTCAGATGATCGTAAACATTCTCCTGGTAAATCTATATTGTTTTCATATCATAGTACTTCGTGTTGTAGAGACTTTTGCTACTCAATGAACTATATATTAAATCCGACTACATATAACACATCCCACCAATAAGGTGACTCTGTTTTCTCATCCAATACTGCATGTATAACTTGCAACTCAATATTTAATCGCCAAACAGTAGGACAAACAATAAAATATCTCATTTAATTTATAATAAGCTCAATTATATCTAAAACTAAGATTCACCCGAAAATCTTTTTGAAATAAAAAGGGAAAGTGCACATGTTGAATACTAGTAGTGTAAAGACATTTAAGAAAGAACATAAAACACGATAAATATTAAGTTACAATCAAAAACGGTATAATACACGATCATAAACAGGTTTAAAAAATCTTCTCTGTCTAATTTATTTGTCTCGTTGATTGAATTTTATTTGGGATAGCAAATGACGTTATAACGGCACGGCCGCAATCATATTTATAAATAAATAAATTTCATAAAATAAAATAGGATTTTAGATCTTTGCAGGTTTGAGGCTGGAAGTCACAGAGTGTGAACAACAGTAATTATCAATGTAATCATTGCGATATTTACAAAAAAATTGACATTCACCTGGTCCATATCGTTGTTTTCCTGCAGTAACATCAAATACTTTGCCATTAACAGCAACTAAAATTCGCCCATCTGGTTGATGACCATCGTACTTTCTCAATTCCGCAAGGGTCATGTCTTGTTTTCTCATTTTTGGAAGAGGAACTACACCGCTGCCTTGGTAAGCTTTAAATCTGTCTTTAAGAATCTTGCCTATGAAGAAGAAGATACACAAGAGGATTCCAACAACAAGTGGAGACGACCATGAATAATCAGTACTGCTGGAGCGGCCGGAAACTTTGCTGCTGCTATTTTCAGAGTTTTGAATTGACATTGCTGAGAAAAAAAACAAAACAACATAGTTATGCATAAATTGCCAATTAAGTGTTTACTATGTTTGTTTAACCAAATTAACAGGTGATAATATTAGATCTAGAATATATTTAATGACAACATTCAACATTAACATCAAATACCATAAATATTTTTCGAATAGTCTACTTCGATGTTTATCAACGTCTCACTTTATATCAAAGTAGCAAAAATCAACTGACAGCAGGCAGAGCAATTTTCTCGAAAATGATGATTGTATCAATCATCACACATTGATATTTAACTTATACGTAAGAACAGAATGTCAAAAGTAAACAAAAATAGTCGTGCTTAATTTTAGTATGAATGAAAAAATACATTTTGCCATAAATATGACATTATGAATGATGAGTGAAAATAAAGTTGAAACTTTCTATTACCTTTGCCGCCTGTGAGATTTTCACACACAATCACACTTCAACATAGGTACAAACAACACACAATTAAAATGGGCCAATAAATCTCACAATAATTATTTAATCTCAGTGTTGTTTTTTACAAATAGTATTCACGTAGTTTTTGAATTTGGAAAAACACAATATTTTTCATAATTTCACAGTTGAGTAAAATTATGTTGCACTCATCAAACGAGCCACATCGTTTGAATGAACAACACTGACACAACAGACGGCAGACCGTCCGCGCATTCTCAACCAAGGCTATTTCCAGCTATCACACTCACAGTATCACACCGCACCACACTTCTTCACCGTTACTTGCCGTTACTATACACAATTTGCAAATTATTAACCTTTTCCCAACAATAATTACGCTCCACACTGTCAACTTGACTCATTTAATTCATTTGTCGACAAATTAAGTGACAGTAACATTATTTTCACATTTAACTTTCAAAAAGTACTGCTCATTGTGGGGGAAAATGTCAAGATAGACAAATCTTTTACGTACTACTTACTAATGAAAAAAATCGACGATTTTTCCATTTAGTGAAATGAAAATGTCTCAATTTAAAAAATTCTGCTAGTAATTTACAATAAGCATTATTTTGACAAACTTAACTTATACTTAATAATAATTAAATGTCATAGACTTACAAATCATTATTCAAGGTAAGATATCCCATATATTTTGTAATCTAATAGAGCAACTAGGAAGTCATGAAAATCGATACATAATTTAACATAATCTGAATGTTGGAAATAATGGGAGAGTGACTTGGCAGTTGGCACAGTTTGCGTTAATTGCACAAGGTGACAATCGAACACGTAAATGTTGGTAATACTAGAGGTTTAGGGAAAATCTGTGCGTAGTCCCATTTACATTGCATTTACGTGCAACACGGATCTGAGCGGTCTACAAGTATATTTAAATGGATAGATCCATATAGAAGATAGATCTCTCTCTCTTGAACTATCTTACCTTTTAGCTAAACCTTACATTCATTGGCGACTGTGGGAGATGACATTATTCGTGTGGTATAAAATATAATTATTCAAAATACGTATATATGTAGTATACAGTAGTAGACAATTCATCTACGTGGGCCAATTGAAAGAAAAGATGTGCTATAACAAAATCTTAGCCGCTTCAATTGGTAACATGAATGGGTTAATTCACACATCACATTATAAATCACTGCTGCTGTCAGTGCTGTCACTGTTGCACGTCGCAGTCTACGATGTTCACAAAAAATGTCATCAGTAGTAGTAGAGCTTAGTTAAAAAAGCTTTACTTTTCGCTGCGCTTTTAGAACGTAGAAATAATAGCAACATGAGAAATAATTATAACAGCACAAGATTGTTGTATGTAAATTGAGTAATTAATAAATAATTCATCTCAGAAACAATATTGAGTATGTAAAAAAATTGTTGCGTTTTAAGTTAGGCCTTTTAAGCCAAATGTTTAGAGGATTTTAGATTTAGATTTATTTTTTGTCGGTAATGCTGGAGAGATTTTAAGTAAAAAAGTACAAATATTATAATATATGGGACAATAGAATATGAACGTTTAATTTTGCAGATGATGCTGTCACTGTCGATTACAGGTCAATGAAAGTTGTCAGTTGTCGACAGTAAGCTCAATAAAACCCGAGTTATTGGGCTCACGTAATTATTTTCACACTGCCGTTTCCGAGCCGGTTTTACTAACACAATTATACTCCACTCCAATAGTGTGAAGTATCCCCAATCCACAGATTAACATTTGCGACACGGCAGTAAATTAATTCCCAGCTTCGTTGAAGCTGCTAGCTGTATCTGTATGTATTGTTAAGATAAAGTTATTAGTATTCTCTTCATATATTCACCACACTTCTGCTATTTAGTTGACGTGTGTTATTACTTTAACCGTTTTACCCGCCAGTTTTTGAATAGATGTTAAGTGGTACTGTACCACCTACACAGACCCACGGTGGCACGGTATGATACCGCGCATATAACCGTAAAATGCCAGTCTCATCAGTAGTCTCATGTAAAACACAGAAGCTCCACTCAGCAGTCCTATGAAATGAAGTTCAAGACGAAGAGCTGTCATCTTAAACTAAATGTGATGCCCTGCTGGAAAAAACTTTTTCTTTCCGATATCCTAGAAAAATTTCCCGATGAATCTAAACGATTTCCTGATTTATTGGTCACAAAATCCATTGGCAATTTGCAAGCTATGTTTGACGCAAATGTTTTTCCCTAGCTATTTTTGCCTGTGTTGTAACAAGACCGGTTATCCTGGCTGGATCGCAGGATCGCGAGGTATTCCACCAGCGTGTGGTGCGACCATGTAATTATTAAATACCCTTAATGTTTAAATGGACAGCTCTTTAACAATTTTAAATTAACTATTATTGGCAATAAATAAACTGTAAGAATAATGTAATAGCCACCTTCGTTCTAATAGTGGAAATACTTTTTTTTTATTGTGCAATAGTTATCAATTCAATCACTGTATCGATCTTAGCACAGACGCTACTATAACTACATACTAAATGTTTTTTTTCAGACGAAGATACAAGGGATGTCTTTCACCTGCTGTTGTGAATTTGTGATCAAAATGATCGTTATATTTTTTGGTTTAATATTGTGACAGTGCTCTGAATTGAGCATAACAGCGACATTTTAATTTTAGAGTCGTTACGACTCCATTATTCAAGTCAACTGACCTATGCGATAACGATTGACAACATTTAAATTATATCCTCAATATAGTACGAGAAACATGAATTCAATACTGACTTGGCTGGTGAATTGCTGATGATGCTTAATAATTTAGAAATTTGTCGTTCGCTGAAACAAATGAAACTCTTGGACAATGAAAGATATCATACCAGAGATCACAATAGTAATTATACTAACAATAATTGTTTGCAGTATATTATTATAATTCAATGTGTATACACTGTTTATATTATACAATTTAGTCTACAGTCTAATGAAATAATCATGATCACTACAAACATTTTAATGATAATTTATCACCAAAAACGAATCCATTAGTTTTCAAACAATTATTTATTAAAAAAAACTTGCTTATCTTAATACGGACGAATTAAGGTTTGTAAAAGGTTAAAATACTACACAGATTTTTAACAATGAAATGAGATACAAATAATTAAGGGGAGTAGTACAAAATCAGAAAAACTACCTATATACATAACATGTATGTTTGAATAGTGAGAACTCTAAGGACAAAGCATCCTTGTACCACCTTATATAGAACTTACTTTGTGATTCATTCAATTCAAACCCTATTTACTGCTACCTAAAATGGAGATTGGAAATGTAGAATCAAAATTAAATATTACAATTTAACATATTTCTAAGGCTGGCCGAAAATAAAGTAAATGTACTTCAAAATTATTAGACGTCATGGGACTTAATAAAAGTAAAAAGAAAATAGTTTTGGGAAGATTATTTCAGAACTGGGTAGTTATATTTCTTTACAGTTTCAGTTTATTTTATCTGTAAGAATTTTTATGTAACTAACAAAATTAAATCATCCTAAACACGACAAAATTTCCACTTGACAGTTTCAATTAGAACGACTCTCCACCCAAATACTGTATGAATTTCTCCAGAATGATGTGCCGTGTGATATTCAGTTTTTAAATTTTAAAGTGGACTAACAAAATCAATGTAGTAACTTTATAATAGCCCAGCCTTAGCGCATGAAACTTAATCAGATTTCTTTTTCTTCTTGGGAGTTATTTTTTGTTCAGTAGGGACAGGTTCCCCTTTACGTTTGCCTTTCGCATCCGTTGATTTATTCAGTTGAACTATCGATGGTTTAGAACTGCTTTTTTGCTTTTTCTTATCTTGCTTCTCCTTTTCCTCTAGTTCTTGATTTTCTCTTTCAATTAGTGTAATAAGTGTATTGCATCGTCGTTGCAATTCCATTGCTGTCCGTGATTTGATGAACCAATCAAACCTGAACTGAGGGGCAGCTCTATGTTTGTTACAACAAAATACGAATCAGTTATGTGGATGTCATCATTAGCGTTTATAAAATGTGATTTAACATGAATTTAGCTCACCTGACTGCTATACGTAACTCATCATACACATTTTCTTTGTCAAAACCAAGCTTATGTAACATACAGACCAGGAACCGGTCTTCCTCCTCCGTGTAGTTTTTGCCCTTGTTCGTTCCATATGCAATACGAAGTTGATGGAATGGTGCTCTGTACCTTGTCATCTGTAAACATGTAATCAACTCAATCAATTATGTTCATTTATAAAAGTAAACAACCAACAATAATCCAATAAATTAAAGCTGCTCTCTTAGTTACATACTCAAAATGTCAAGATCTGTAAGTAAAATCGGAAACAAGAAAGACTATATTAGCATTAAAGATGTGTAGGAATTCACATTTAACAGCTATAATTGAGGAAAACTGTGATTTCGGTTTCAATTATGCAGAGATAATTTATCGTACTTTTCTTTGCAGTCATAGTCATAAGACGTATAGTATGTACTGTGTAGTCATAGTGTAATAAGTCTCATCTGTCTCAAGTGTATGTAATGCTTAGATGATAGACTTTATTATTGTACCTTGGCATCAAGGGCTTTCTTGATGCTGGCTCGACGTTGAATTTTTGCTTCTCCTCTTTCAATTTGGGCCATGATACGATCTATATCTTGCAGTTCATGACACCTTTCCCAAAACACGGCGCTGTATTCTATAACCTCCTCTGGTGTTTTACCTTCCACTTCTTTGGCGATATTTTCGATGTCATCCCGACCATACTTCTCATTCGCCTTGACAAATTGATTGAAGTCTCTTTTCGTCCAAGTAGTGAATCCCTGAAAGTTATTCATTATGCATATCAAAGTTCACTCCTTTGATTAATTAAGTTTGGTTGGGTTAGCCTTGGGTTAGCCAACAATTAGTTACAAAAAATATTGATACCTTATTCAAGAGAATGTCCCTTTCAGATTGCTCTTCTTCTGTCAATGGATGAGCTTCGTCAATCTTCTTTTGCTCCTCCCTTTGAATTTTTGCTGCATCAGTACCCAACTCAGGGTTTCTTGGAACCTAAGTGTAAAGTTGTCATTTTATTATGAGGGAGGGTGAGTTCCATCCATTGTAATGTAATCAGTTATTACTATTACCTTGTATCCCAAAGTTTTTCTGTAATAGTAAATCTCTTGATCTAACAGCTCAAAAAGCCTTGGTGGAAAAAACTGAAAGTCCTGCACAATCGGCAATTTTGGTGGTCGTGGTGCCTGTAAACCAAATCAGTAATGACATTTCATTTAAAATGTTTTATTTTTACCCATTCCGGTAAATTCGTCCGTGTTAAAAACAAGTAAAATCCATACAATTTTATTATTGGTGGGTTATATTTTCATATTTATACTAAAATACTAATGTACCGATTATCTGTTTATTACATTTACCTTTGGAGCTTTTGGTTCGGACACTCGCAGAGCTTCCCTGAAGTACGCGTCAACAGCATAGTTTGCTTTTCTTTCACGCTTCGGTGGCTCAATCCAATGTCCAATGAAGTGCTTTTGCTTTTCTCTGAGATGCATTAAAAGATATTAAGATGGTTGTTAAAATATATTCGTTAGTGGATACTTTTCTGGAAAGGGGAAAGACATAAACGAACCTGTAATCTTCTCCTTCAAACTTGTACACTGACTCTGTTGGAGCGTCTATGGTAAAGTTTCTAAGAGAAGATTCCCCAAGTGCTCCTAGTCGTTGATTTAACTGCTCAGTTTTAGTTTCGCTTTTTTGTAGAATAGAATCGATGTCTTCGTCAGTTATCTCAGAGTCTTTCGAAGCAAATACATGATCAGCTCCGAATCGAATCATATTGAGCATTTCGTCTTTATTTAGTTGGTTGGTTTTGTTGTCTACCAGGCGACCTATTAGTCGGTATTAGTGCTTTAGTTATTTATTCACATGAACAATAAGGTCTATTAAAAAATTAATTAATTAAACGTATTCGTGCAATAAAATATAGATCTAATAAAAGGATAACATACAACCCTCACCTTGCTGGATAACAAGTTTGTCCAGCCTCAATTTTACTTCAGCTCTTTCCACAATTTTTTCTTCCACAGTATTTTCTGTAATAAATCGAAATACGCGAACTTGTTTTGTTTGACCAATTCGATGGGCACGATCCTATTTTAAAATGAATATAACTATCAGTACACGTATTCATTGAATTAAGAAAGTGACTACAAATTTGCGTAACGTCACTTCGTTACACAGACACCTCTAGAAGTGGGAAACACGTCATCACATCGTGCACTACCACGTGAATCGAAATTAAACAAAAATGGCGATTTGATTTTATACCATAGCTTGTAAATCCATTTGAGGGTTCCAATCGGAGTCATACAATATGACAACATCTGCAGTAGCTAAATTAATACCCAACCCACCGGCTCTTGTTGACAACATAAACAGAAATTTTTTGCTTCCGGGTTCATTGAATTCATTTATCTGGGTCTGTCTGTCTTCATGTGGGGTTTGACCATCCAAACGGCAGTACTACGAAAGACAAATTAAATGTGTAACAATTATAAACTTTTAATGTGTCAGTCAGATATACGTTCACTTACATTGTAAGCCCGCCACAAACTGTAATCTTCTAAAATATCCAGTTGTCTTGTCATTTGGCTGAAAATTAATACTCGAGAACCTTGATCCTGAAGTTTAGGTAATAATTTATCAAGAATAACAAGTTTTCCACAATTGTAGACGATGTGAGTATCAGTTGTATAAGGAGGTCCCGGTTCAGCTCCGTCGAATAGGTAAGGATGATTACAACATTTTCTCAGCTGCATCAAAATGTTCTGAAGCCTCATTTTTTCAATTTTTCCGGCCCCGTTGACAATGTCTATATCTTTCATCAAAACTTTGGTATACCTATAAGAAAAATATATATGATTAGATTACAGTAAAAAGAGTATAGGAAGTAGTAAACAGACTCAACCAAGTTAAGTATGAAACTCTCTTACGAGAGAAAGAGATTTTCCCCATACGTCCCAAACTATTTACAAATTCATATAAGTAAATATTTACTTTACGATCAATAATTTTTGGGTTTGCTGTAAGTGTACAAGTAATATTAACTGAAAATGATAATATGCATTGGGGCATCAGGGGAAAATATCTCTTTAAAAACTGACCATTCTCGCTGCATTTTACTTAATCCGACATAAATTTTCAATTCCTTTTTAGGAGCTAGCCTCTTTTCCACATCCGATTTCAAACGTCTTAACAAGAAAGGTCTCAGAACTGAATGGAGTCTTTCTACCAAAGCGTTATCTCCCAGACAGCTATTGGTATTGAACCAAGAATCGAAATCCTGTAAAATTATAAATTGCATGATATGATACTCTTTCTTGCACTAGATACATATTAAAGTATATGTATTATATTCAGACGAACCTCTGACGAGTTAAACACATCTGGAAGTAAAAAGTTGAGAAGGGCCCACAGCTCGTGTAAATTATTTTGCAATGGTGTTCCAGTTAGCAGCAAACGATTTGTAGATTTAAACTCTCTAACGTACTCTGATAGCTTAGATTTTTCATTTTTGATGCGGTGAGCTTCATCAATAATTAAATATCGCCACTGAAACTTCTTGAATGTTGATCTTTCTTTAATGATCATTTCATAAGAAGTTACACACACGTCCCATTCTCCTGGCATAAGTGTATCTCGAATGAATGTAGCCTGAAAACAATAACACGATTGTCAATAATGGCTATAACATTTAATTTAGATCTACAGGAAATTGAAAAACCTTAAGTAATTATTATTTGGCTTCAATTTTACCAAATAATAACATATCGAATCAACTTACACGACTTTCTTGATCTCCAATCAGACAAACTGCTCTAAGCGAGGGACACCACTTCTTAAATTCATTCATCCAATTGGCCAGTGTTGATTTAGGTACAATAACAATGTGCGGTCCCATAATACTTCTATAATGTTTCATGTATCTAAAAAAGCAAGGGTTTAACCGAGTTTAATAAAGTTGCTTGGACGTTATGTAAAAATATTGATTGTGGTAAGTAAAGTACGAAGGAATATTTGGAATGCACAAGTTTTGTATAGAGATAAAGTGAAAACAAAAGCTTCAAAAAAAACATACCCTAAAAGTGAAATAGTCTGTAGGGTTTTTCCGAGACCCATTTCATCTGAAATATTGGTAATAGTTCAATTAGCAAAATTTATTAAGCATTTGAATAATTCATTAAATTAAAAAATATCATCGTAATACATATTACAAAAATTAAAAGAGCTTTAATTAGAAGCAAATTACCTGCCAATATTCCGTTAATACCATTTTCATACAAGGATATCATCCAGTTGAGACCTCTGACTTGATAATCCCTCATTTCTCCCCCTTTTATGTAAGGAGGAGACACGTCAAAACTAATTATAGTTTTTAAAGATGCATTTGTTTCTGCAAGTAATTCCTCATCTTCTTCCTGTTCAGTTTTACGATGACGATGACTACAAATTCACACCACAAAATATTATTACAAACAAATATCTCCTCATACGGATTTTGTGAATTGCTTTATTATTTAATATATTTAAGTAAAGACAGTAAAAACACTAACTCTCCAGCTTCGGACACGCGACGAGTTTCCATTTTCTTTACTTTCTCCTTGCTTGGCTTTACTTTGAGTGGGCTGGTTGGAGATTTGTCTCTTGAAGCTGACATCATAAAGTGAGAAAATATTTCTGTTTGCTGTAACAGGAAGTCGAATCGCCTACCCTGGTCCTTTTCCTGCAACATGTGAAACCCCTATGACAATTAAAGTTACCGTCGAACAAGCCAATAGGGTAATACATACCATACCATAACAATGACAAAAATCATGAAACATTCAAAATTCTTAAGAGCAGTAGCAAAACAATTATTATTATAATTTGTGCATGCTCACGCGCGCAGTGACTTCGATGAATTTTACATTTAAAGCAAAACTGCAGTTTAACAGTTACAAACCCAAAGCAAATTAACCTTATTTACACTGCAACACAAACATACACATCGACTTACACATTGAAGCGCCAATAAAATGTCATATTTTATTGTGAGTGAGTAGGGTACATTGGGTGGTATTAATACTAAAATTACTGACAAAACACAAAACAGTATATTTATGGGGTGGGATTCGTACACGTAAACGTAAATAGTATTAGTTACTGGTCAGCACACAAAAACTTTTCGCTTTGTATTCTATAGCTCTCGCTTAATTGCGAAATATAGTTTTAGCATACAAATGCAAAATTAAATAAATACCAGCTTTGTTTCAAAGTCTTCTCGACCTTTAGAAGAACTGGTGCCCGTGTCAGAGGACCCACTCTGTAATGAAAACGGACAATGCATTAATTGCCTAATGAATTACGTATTTTTGTCACAGCAGACGCCCGGTAGCTCGTACGGTTAATAGACATCAACAAAACTGTGTAAAGAATAGTCTGTAACCAGTGCTGCATATTTGTCAATCTGTTTATTCATATTAAAAATTCAAATACGTTTCTGCGGTGTAGGGTACACTGTTGTGTGGTCATGTAATAATGAATTGTATCAGATCAATAAAATATTGATTTGCAGTTAATAGTAGCATTGTACAACCCAAAAAAATTAACCCTACTGTTTCCAATTGGACTTAAACTGTACATTTATCTTATTCCAATTGGTACTACTGGTGAATGGTTCCCTATTAATCAGACAGAAATAATGAACTTAAATCCTTGTGAAAGCATTACGAACATTACTGTTGAAAAACATACAAAACGTAATATTTTTTACGAACGATTACATGAACAAATATCAGGTATAATACAAACGGAGTAATTGATATACTGTCGAGAAAAACTGATCAGTGATCACGACGTAAGAGCAATTTCTGATTATGAAACTGCTGTCAGGGCTGCAGTACCTGATATATGTAAAATTGTAAACTTTGTTGTTTTTACCCAAAACTCATTCATCATTATGTATCATTATGTGGAAAAATTAAACACAATTGTTTGTGAATGAATAATGAATCCCTAAACTTGAATTTTAACGTAATAAATGATTGTGGTTGTGACTGTTGCATATCATACTGTTTCGAAAAGGTTTGCGCACGTCGTCTCAATCAGAAATAGTTAGGTTTAAAAACACGGTGTTGCTGGAGACAAACTACAGATTGTAAATTTCCGATCAATATTTAAACTTTTCAATTAAAGTTAAAACGAGAAAATGGAAAATTGATGGTTTGTCTCGGGTGAAACGGGTACTTAACTTTACTATTTACATCCATGTTATACATTCTATTATATTCCTCTGGCTCGGCAGAAAAATAAAAGAACAACAATATTTACTGTGATTATTCGCGACAAGAAAGACCAGAAAGACGAAAACAATTGAAAGAAGAATTAGAATTTTATACAAATTATAAATAATTGATACATATTATAACAATTCATATAATTGGTGTACAATTATATTTACATACATTGTAGACGCGTATTGTCAAAGGCTAAAGTTACAAACAAATGATACAACAATTCACTAGTCATTAATTAGTTTAAGCAATTAGTCTTTAAACATTACCGAATTATCTCCCGGATCCCCCAATATTGGGGCTGAAGACGGAGGATCTTCCATTTTGTCTTTTGTAAAGAGCTAAACCCTCAAATCTCGTTCCTCCGAAGTTTTCTTTCCTGTGAAGATTTTCGTATTCGAATAGTTAACAATGACAGTTATATTACAGTCACAGTTCAATTAGGTGCACAGACAGTGGCAGCAACTCACTCAGATGTCCGAATGCGTCTGAGCGGCAACAAATGATGGCAAAACAAAACTTTAACAAACACGGACGCGACTTAACCGCTTGTTTGCTTCAGTCAGCCCTTCTTCTGCTTATCTTCTGCTTTTTTCACCCGCCTATCCCTCTCGATCTATATCAGAGATACTGTTGTGGATGAAAACTATAAGAAGATTTGAATGCGACTTGAATAATATGCACTTTGTGTACTTTAACCTGTATGTAGCCGATCCGCCAATAACGCTCAACGTCCATACTGCCAAGAACTAGCCCAGCTGTTAAAAGTACAGCTGAAAAATGCTTTTGACACCTTTCGGTGTTCAAGATAAGACAATTGTATTATGCTTCCAACGGATAGTTCGTAGTTTAGACAGATGTAGCTGGTTGCTAGATTTGGATTTGCCATCTTCAAGCACAATAGTTGGTAGTCTCAACAGCGTCTCACTCTCAATGCATCATCAAACGATTCGGATTCTTCTATTACTGCTAGGTTCTATTATTGTTTATTTACGATTTGATAATTGCAACCGACGAAACAAACTGCACCTCTCACCCGAAATGTCAATAAACCGTTTAAATTTACTGTTCTGTTTGCGAATTGCAAACAATTTATTTTAATTTGCTTAAATAGAATTTTTTGGGATATAAATTTTCAAAATTCAAAGTGTTTTGTTATTTCATTTCGGTTTTGTTTGCAATGCACTAATAAGGACTCTGTTTATTCTTGAAAATTATAGTATTTATTTTTAGTACTTTATTGATGATTGAATCAACAATAAAAGTTTGCTCCTTTTAAAAAAGCAAAAAATTAAGTGTACACAAAAGAAACCAGTTTTCGAAGTTGGACCCAATTCGGAATACATGTCTTGATCATTGATAAACATTTTAACAGCTGTAAACTACTACATAATTTGAAAGTTGTACGTTTTTGGTCCGTTCCGATTTGTCAGTATTTGCTTCAAAATTTCACGATGTTTAAAAATTCAACAACTATCGGCATTGCGAAAACTATTCTCCAGTTCGTGCGAGGCCGTAGGAAGCATAAAAATTACCAAAATAACAATGACAGTGTTTGCGACAAGATACTTCTCCCTCATCTGGATCTGTGTAATTCCAATGACTGCTTTCGAAGGGGTGTAAGTAAAATATTATTTTTCTATGTACTAAATAGTGATTAGTTGTGCACTTGGGTTACGGTCGTGATAAAGAATGATAAAATTCGACAATGCATGAATACACCGGCAACAGCGGTCACAGGGTGTCAATAAAAAACGAAGTTTCGTAATATGTAAAGCAGTGCAGTGATGCTCAAGATTGAATGCACTGTTACGAATATATTTAATAGTAATTTTCATAATCGTTTTCAATTGTTGGATTCAACTGTTACATATGGTAGTGTACCATTTTGTCTGCGTCGTCTTCGTTGCCACTGCAAAATCTAACGTCAACTCATGTCAATTCATCATTTTATTTGACAGTTAGTAAAGATATAATATCTAAACTGATTGTGAGTCGATAATTCTGTGGACGAGAAAATTGCTTAGAAGTCTTTTTTTAGAATTTTATGCATGATTGCACAAATCATACCAACAACTTTGTTTAATGATTGAGCTTCACAGTCACTGTAGGCCCAAGGGAAAGCATTTTTGAACACGAGATGTTTATAATTCATAATTACTAATTCATAAACCGTTAAACATGTCAGTGTTCTCCGTATTTGTAGATCTGTACCATCTCATGTCTCATAGTCTCATCTCAAGGCTCATAGTCTCAAGTCGATGCATCACATTAAAATTTGTCAGAAAGGTTTCCTTCAAGCTAGAGATTTGGTGGAAGGTGTAAGCTGTAGTAAAGGAAGGTAAAAGATAAGCGAAAAGGAAAATCGCGAAAATAAAATACCCCAATGAGGAATCTTCTTTTGTAGACATTTAACTTGACATTTTAGTCAGACAGGACCATGCATCACTAAGGAAAACCTTGGAAGAAATTTGCCATGTTGGTTACTGATTTGGAAAAAATCAATTCCGTGTATACCGATCGATATGTACCAAAGATAAGCAACCTTTACCACTAAACGTTGGTGTGCCTTACTTCGCCAACCACATTCATTTCCCTGGCACTCCAGATTTCAGAATTACAATATTATTTTAAACATTTTTATTTCTTTCTAGTTGTAATGTAGGTAATATTGGATTAGGAGTTCACCGGAACACGTTATGTGCAAAGCACGGTCAAGCATTTTTAGCATTCTTTGAGAACTATAGTATTTTTAACCTTGAAGAAATTCATATCGTCACATTTTGAAACGTTTTCTGGTATGTATAAATCCTCCCCTGATTAAAGATTCTTTAGTCCATTAATGCATACGTGTATTTATTCCTACATGGTTTTAGTGGTTTCATATCCGTCATTTTTTGCTATATATGGCAAAAAAGGACGGATATGTGACGGTGATATGATAAGATATTTATTATGATGTTTTGGAAACTTGTACATGTGAGTTCCAAAATCATGCAGTCTCAGATTACCAGAGGAAGCTTTAGAATTAGAATAGTTACTGTAGGTGGTCAAAAAGAGTTAAGTACTTTTTCTTCTATGATTATTTAAAACCCCGTCAAGATTTGTGATTTGTCTGCTGTGCCCCTAAAAGTTGTCTGTCTGCCAAATTATAAGTGTGTGTAGACGTAGTCTACCTACCTAAGCATGTTGTCTGTCGATTCATTTCCATTGTTAGTTGGTCCTCTTATGAATAAAACACACTTATTTGTCAGCCTCCTAAGTACCTATTAGATATTAATAGTAAATTATTTATTAAGAAAAGGCTGCATTTGCGTATCACATGATAAATGTAATCTACATCATCTATAACTTCAAGTAGCTACGATTACTTATGCGAATATGAAAAGCTAACCTCTGCTTAGGGTGTATGGTGTATCTATAGATATGTACATTTAAGAGTGTTTTTTTCGCAATAGAGTATTCAGTATCATTAATCATTATCGTTTCGTATTGTTAGTAGTCATAGTAGTGCAGTGTGATATTGAGTTAAGATCTGAGACTTTGAGAGTAGGAGGATTATTAGCAACGACGTAGAATGCATTTAGTTTAAGAAAAAGCATTAAGGAAATTGATGTAGCTACACAAGCCATGTCATTCTTTCATTCCTGTGATCAGTGATAAAGTCTGTTGAACAAAGGTTTATATCTTGAAAGCGTTAATCCACCAAGCAAGTGTATTCATTCTTTCAAAGATCTCCAAAAAATATAAAAATTATTTTTAGTCGAGGGGTACTTACTGACGAAGTTGACGTCATACTCATACATACTAACACGTACATACAGCAAACGCATTGATTTCGAGATACATTGAGAAAACAAAGAGATAAAAAACGTCGAGTTAAAAAATAGTGATGCCAAGGTAAAAATGGGCTACAGGCAAAAGCAGCTAGAGACACAATCTACCATCCCATCTGTATCTATTATTTTCTACATACATCTCTTGTTATTTTACTCTATTACTTATGATTGCTTAGGTATCTCTTTGTAGTTAATGTCTGTCGACAGATTTTAGAAGGATTGTGTGTGAGTGTAAATATGTTCATAGTATTAATAACGTTTGATGTATTTGCCATATTAACTATTTGATCGTATGCACTTATTTGCAGTGCTGGACACTAAAGTGTTTGATACACACACATAGACACACTACTGATTGATGATAATGGAATTATTTAGAAGTGGTCGTTCATTTACGCTGTATGAGGAAACTTTACCTTTTCATCTCATCTCCTCCTATCATAAAGTTTAGAACGATGTGTAGATACATTTCTGTAAAATCATTTCGTTTCCACCTACCTTAGTCTAATTAGAACTGACTGAAATGCACTGAGGCTTCTTTCGTCAAATGATATTATGGCATGAGTGCAGTGTAGGATGTAGATGTGTTGTTGTTGTTGAAATTACCTGTTCCAGGGATTTCATGCATTGCAGAAAAATCGCAATGGTCTGCAAGTACTTGACGGAGTATGTAAAATATTTCTCCAAGGAGGTTTTAATATTCATCAAAGAGTATATCTAGCGTTCGCATTCGAATTCATATTCAAAGCGTTACGATTATGGTCACACTTTAGAAAAATGCTTATTGTTAGAGTTTGCATACATAAATCTTTCAAATTCTTAACTTTTATCATGTAAAGAGTTCTATTCTTCATTTCAACTTTTGCAAACTTCATGGTCCATTCTTTGTGAATTGAAATGTCATTAACTTTGTTTTGCATACGTGTTTCCCGACGACGAGTTATTTTGTTAAGTAAACTAGCAATCAGAAATGGCTGGTGATTAAAAACTTTATTAGATTCTGATATGTGAAGCCATTTGATTAGACCCTCACCCTCAGCTTTTGCATTAGTACATACATTATCTGTATTAGCGTAGAGCCCTAAAGAGGCTGCTGTGTGTTCTGAAAAAAGGAATTGTGTATGTATAGCTATAGTTTGGTACAAGGTACGTTGAACAGTGATGTCGAATTGAGGGCTTAGCTTGGCTATAGTTTACATGATGTCCATCTATAAAAGCCAGTTTGCTAAAGGTATAAAGCCTTCACATAAGTTTGGTTGGGCATAGAATGTAGGTTTGTTATGTGGAGTGGATGTTGCCAGGTTGAAGTTGCGAGTGGGGTCCGACTGCAAAAACGAACAAAATTTATCTGAAATAAGTCTTATATCGAGGCGTTATGTAGCTTTGACTGAAAATCTTTGAGAACCTTTGTAAAGCTATATAGTTTGAAACACGGCTATGTAATGCTGTGTAATAATGTAATCCAATGTGTGTATGTAATAGTGGTTGTACATACATTTATAGAGATAGGAGTAAAAAGGAGTGAATGTAAAGCTGTACCTGCAGTATCTGCATATCCTTACAAAACAGACTTATTCACTTATATAGACACTGGTCGCTTATATCGATATATTGTAGTTGCAAGTTAACTACATCCACATACATCCACATACAGACACATAGAGATATAAGTTATAAGTTGTGTTTGAATTGCTTGCATTAGTCTGTATGCAATGGACTTCACTTACACAGAGCTAAGTTAAAGTACAACTTCAACCTAACTAAAAGGATAGGATGATAAACTAAGTTTTCTTATGAAGAAGTAAAGTTAAGTGTAAAGAGTGTAGTACACATACACATACGTACACAACATAAAGTATGTGTAGAGTACATTCACGCTCACGTTCTTTTAACAAAGTATTGGTAAATAGCTGAGGTGATTGTGATGTGAATAAGTTGAGTATTCTGCATTGCATTGTGTTACATTCTTACATTACGTTACATTACATTAAGATTGCATTCCCTTACTTGAATAGACTTAAAAATAATTGCTATAAGTGATAAGAGTTTGCAGTTAATAATTATGGCAATGGCACCAGTGGCTAGGGAGAAAGGTTTTACTTGAACATTGACTAAAGGTCTAATATTCCAGTAGGTACACACACAATATTCGTCAACGTTTGTTGTTACATCAAGTCAAAAATTCAAAAGAAACCAAATCTAAATTGGCATATCCTTCTATTAAATTCCTGAAATCGAATCTTGTATCCTTCGTCAACTGGTAGTAAACTTACACGATGTTTTGTGTTGTGACAAAGACGTGCTCAACTTGTGTACTACAAGCACTTGCCTTTTGTCCTTTGCAACTGTGAAATGTGTCCTAATGGGTTAAAATTATCCTTTAGACATTAGTTCTCTACGAGATTTTACTCAAGAAATTTTGTTTGAATGTAACGAATGGAAACTCTAATGGGAAGCGACTCTGTGGTAAGAAACGGATTCGCCTTTCTTATGTATTTATACACATCCATCAACTTCACAAACAAATTCAAGATTGAATAATCTAAAATTATACAATGATCTTCACATAACTAATTGTTTTCTTCATTACGCCATCATTTCTTGCCATTTATGGTAATTACTTATCTCGCTCAGCTCGAAAATAGCTTTCTTTGTGTTTAAAACGAAGACTATTATACCAGTCAGTCTTTGAAGGTTAAAGTTTATACGCTCATTTGTTGAACTAACATGAATATCTTATACAGAATTTTAATTTTTACAATTTGGACTTAACTTGATGGCGATTCGCTTTGTGGATTTATTACACTTAAATAGACTTTGCAAAGCGATTAACGCAAAGTTATTATATACTTTTCGTAACTTAATGACACAAGATATTGCTTGGTTCATCGTGTCACATAATATGTATAAATAAGCTTCAGTCTACTTGGGAAATAAAAACATACAGATTGTCTTTAACGAAAATGAAACCCTTATTTGCTGCGGGTGCTTACATTTGCTGTAGCTTTAAATGATCAGTTTTGGAAGGCTTGAGGAAATTTGATTTACCTTTATGGTTAAATTCTAATGTGTGCTTTTTTATGTATCAGTTAATAATATTGGTCTGTATATTGCTCTGTTAAGTAACTCTGTTTGCAGCTTTGATCCTTTCAATTTTTATAGCTGTAAAAAATAAAAACTTGTATTCGTCTATTTAGATTTGTAGTATCTATCTAAGCTAAATTTTTCTTAAATAGTAGGTGAATATTATTCTGTGTGTTCTGTTCAAATTTTCTTAGTAGAAGTACCTATATCTATGTTATTTCTATTTCATTTAATTACTCCTTTGTTTCAGTTGAACTTGAAGGAAATCTAGAATTTTGATTTGAAAGATTGCAGTGGAGGAACGTTAGAAAATATAAAAGCATTACTGTTCATTGCAGGTCGGAGGATAGACACACTTGAATTTAGAGATCATTAAAATAAGTTCGCATTTTTTATTACCAGACCAGGTGCCATGTAGATTGCAATTTGTAATTAAACATATCATCTTTATGTCTATCCAAACTATTCATACCGATCTCATTTTAGATTCAATGATCAAAAGCTGCGCATACAAACATTTAACTTATTTTGTTTGTTGAAAATAAATTTCTTTAGCACATAGCAGGTTTTGCTAGATTTGTAGGTTTGTTAGACTTTGATCTACCACTCGAGCTAAATGTAAAGCAGGAAAAGGGAACAATAAGTAGTAAGAGTAACATCAAACAATAAAATGTGCAGTCATAAAGTCTTGGAAGAGCATTGCTGTTTGCTGTCTGCGTATGCAAATAACAATTCTTTGACATTTTTATGTCAATAGAGAGTTAGACTTGATTAACTCAGAAGCTTATGAAAAGTCGTGGTAAAAAGACCTTGTTAGCGTATGTCAATTATGTGCTAGTATGGAAAATGTATCATAAAAGGTATGTTATAAATATTTACACTTCATTAGGTGCCACAACATTATGTAGCATTAGAGTGGGTGCTTAGAAGTCTAATGTACTTTTGTCGTATTGATTGCAATAAATAGTAAATCAGCTCTTTGTTAAAGAGCTTCTTCATAGTCGCACTCTCTCACAAATATAATATTATTACCCCTTACTTAAATTATAGTACTATTGCTTTAGTCTATATTGTAAGTGTAGGTGCTGTGCTTAGATGGCCATACACATTTCGATTTTATTATTGCAAAACTGGAATGAATTTCCAATCGAATCAGAGGAACATTGCTGCAGTAAGTTTCCTTATGTATCGCATTATGCAATGCGCTCACACAAAGGATTAGTGTTGGTAATAAATAACATTACTACAGATAAATGGAGAACTGCATGGTGCATGGCTGTAGCAATACATTGGTGACACTGTTTTACGAAAGAATATTATGTGTATAAATGTAATAGCCTTTGCAATATTTTCCTTTCTGTACATTTGAAATGTATCTACCTAGTTGAAACCGAAGACGAGTTAAATTCAATGGTCCAGTCGTTGCGATACCACGCTGTCATCGTGAGTTAAAATGAATCAGAGCACATATTATAAATAAGATTTATTCTTTAAAAGTTAAACCCCAAATTTGGATAGCGTAAAAGAGTGATGAAAGTAAAGAATATTTATTTATAGGCAAAGCATCACAAGATTCACGCGTGATTGTATTTTGTGGCAGTGGCCAACCTCAAGCCAAAACAAGAGTTTTATTCTTTTGTGTGTATTTGTATGTATTTGCCCTTATTGTTATGTTAGCCATGTGGATGCATAGAATTACAAGTGTGTACATAGCTCAAGGTATTTCGAGTTATTATGTTGTGCCTTGTGCCTACAAAAACCATTTTAATATACGTGTAAATGTAAAATTTTCCGTGTAGAGAGCCATAGAAACGAGGCAGAGCTATAGACGCTTCAAAGTGCAGTAATGAAATAATTGTGTACCTTTGCCTTTCAAGTATTATTCAGTTATGTTATGTACAAAATGTTGTAAATTCCTCTTTACATCTGAAGTATTGACAAATGGGGTACACACACTATCCACACAGACATAGACATATTTACAACAGGTTAGCAACTTTTGCTTTTACAGATATAATAAAATACTATCGTTCTATTAAATGCTCATCATAAAACTGTGCAAAATGTAAAGTCCTCCATTATAACACTTTATTTTCTATGTTAAGTGTTCACCGATTTGTAATGATGTTCGTTCATATTATTGTCTCTACATTCTCATATTGCTTCATTCAGGGAAGCAATGAATCTTCAAGTTTTTTTATAACCTCTTACTTGTTTCATTCTCTCATTGTCTACATTTTTTTGATTATTACTTACATCATTGTATTTATACGACTACACTGTAGTCAAAACACAAGGAAAATATTTTACTATTAATTGTGTATTATAAATAGCCATTTGACGCCGTAATAGAAACTTTATGTTAATAGGCATACTTAAAAACTGCATCAACAAAAGTGTTGTCCCACTAATTTTGTATTGCAACCCATTACCTATTTATACGTTATGCAATTAATAGCAAACACAATTAGATGCATTCTATACAAATACATATACGTAATAATATATTTGCAAAGAAACTCTCTATATACTCATCCATAATAATTATTTGCAAAATTGTGTAGGCTAACTTGTCAATAGTTGATATGCGTTAGTTAAAAATGTGTTGTGTGAAGCATAGAATTATTTATGACAACGTTTATGTCAAACTTTGTCGAGTGCTTAAATTTTAAAGTGACGATCCTTGTCTTTAAATGGTTTACCCCTGTTTTTACGAGGCAAAAATGCTATCAATACTTATACGATACGTAAACAGAAGGAACATTGCGGTTTTTATACGCGCGATATGATATTCCCTGTGGTAGATTAGTTATGTAATTTTAATGCTCCACGATTTACAATGCATTTGATGGTGTCTCTGTCTATATAGAAAACACTTAAATCATCACGGCATATAATGAGACTTAAATTAAAATTAGAAGGTATGACGATAAAAGCTACATGCATGTATGTAAGACCTTAGTAGAGACTTGAGACTGAACCGAGGCGAGATAGTACTATCGATGAAGCATGCAGTAAACATACCGTTATGTCATGTGAGTCTTGTCATGTTGTAAATTATAAGGTGCACTCAATGGATTCGATCTATAATGGAGTTTGTGGGTAGCATTTGTTATCGTCTCTACTTACACTGCAGAGGAGACGAGCATATATGAATGCATCATTTATTATACCCTGTGATTGCGTTTTGCAATGGTAAATAGCATGGTTATTTTATTACTCTGTGTATATGGGCATTGTGCATATATGACGTTTACGTTTTGTACGGAGATAGTAGACTGTGAAAAATTCAACTATAATTATGACGCTTGAATAATGGAAATAATCGTGAAGACGTCATAGTCATAATGTCCACGTTGCTGTTATTCAATTCCTCCTATGTATTAATAGTTTTGACATTCGTGTTACAAAAGTAGTCAGTACACAATATTAAGTCGACTTTTACTGGACATGGTCAGTGTAATGCACGACAAATGCAGCTGGCTTAATGACAACTGCTAAACTCTGAAATTAATATGTCAATAATAAGTGTGCGTAATTGTCCTTCGTGTGAAGCCAAGGTTATTATTTTTAGCTGGACGTAAGATTAAATATGAATTACTGAGAATATAGATTCCTTCTGTTTGTCTAAGATTTCAAAGTAGTTAGTGCGATTTGCATTAATTTTAATTTCAAAGTGTGTACTCATGACCGTATGTAGGTTGCAATTCCAAGTAGTAAGAAAGAGTAATACTAATAATCTATATACAGGTGTAAAAATACAGTATAGGTAGGTTTACTTAACAGGCACTATAACTTTGTTTGATTAGTGAAAAACGTCAAGGGAATTATACAGATAGTTTTCCTAAATGGAGGCTTTGTTGTTAACCAACGAAAATTTTGTTTACCAAGTTACGAATGAGAGACATTTTAATTCATTTTCTTACTCGTGGGCAAGGGTTGACTTATATTACGACTTTGATGTTGGTAGATGCAATGTCAATTAAAGCTAAGAGAGATTGCTATGTGTTCCACTCAAAAGAATTTCATTTGAATCGTATCGTATCGCTTACAATTAGTGGCAAAACAGAAGACTTGCACAAAATATAGCATGATAATATGCCAAGAAGTTTACTAAATGGGTTTTCGATTGATGAAGCAACACATATGTCACACATGTGGGTTGCTATCTATACAGTTAGGTTTATCTTATCTCTTTGTATAGGTACCTAGTTGAACTTATCTACAAATACATACATAAACTTGGTGGAAACTTGGAACTATCCCTAGGGACATTTTATTGATGTGTCGTGTTACTTTTCTCTAAGAGACGTTTTGTTTTTTAAGGACAAATTGTATTATGTGTACTAGTATATTTTCCTGCAGGGAATATATTTAAAAAAATCTATGAAATTTCAACAATCGCTTGCAAATAAAAATTGTATGGTTTTCAATTAGTTAATTATTGCAAGTCTGTTTATTTTATGCCATCATGTCCTTCGTTAGTTTAATCTTTGTTACAGTATCCGTAGATAATTATAAAAAACCATTGTCATTTATGATGTAACATTAATTCTGTTTTCCATTTATTTTATAGCTATCTATTTAGTTTCGTATATAGGAAGAAGTTTTTGAGCCCTAAGTAGGTCATGAACCATAATATCGTTATGTTAAAATCTGTAAAGTGTATATACATTGTAATAATACGATAGAAACGCTGCAAGCTGTATAAACTGACAATGAGAACATATCTTAGGTAATAGAGTTGACTTACCTTATAGGTAAGACTTTTAAAATAACATCCAACCAAATAGATATGAATTAAAAATGTTAACTATCTCCTTGTTATTCCACAAGCTACATTTCATTCTGAAAGACTTTTGTATTTTTACCTTGTGATTGAAAATATTATACAAGCAGCCCAAATGGTTCCATAACTTACATTTTCATTTGCATTAACCTGTTTAGAAAAATGTAGTCCGTAGTGCAGTCTTACTAGATGAATATATACACATATTTTATATTATTAGTGGCATAATCCTTCAGTTTATTTTATTATATTATTTGTCATATTTATTGTTTAATAGGATTAGCGTTAGTAATGTAATAAATTAATACCTTATGCATGTACTTATACATAGCACATTGCATTATGGTAAATATCCCTATCATAACTGTAACGCAACATGTAGCTGAGCAAATAGTAATACGAATGTGATTGCTCAACTGGTTTCTTTTCCTCACGTCTTGTATGCATGTGAATTTTGGCAACTTGAATGTACAATTATTTCACTGTTTCATCACGCAACTATGTAATTCTATGCAAAAATGTTTCTCTGTGCACACGATTTAGCTGCTGTGCTATAATAGCATGTTTTGGACAGCAACTTGCTTATTTTATTTTATTATTTCTTTCATGCGGATACCACAAATAAAATGCAGGATGTAGCCTGAAATTTTATATCTAGCATTTAGGTTTTAGCAGACTACCTGATAAGATTTGCCTAAATTTTAATATACACATTGCGATTACTCAAACTATACATAATGAGTTTTAAATGCGTCCTTTCGACTAAATGGTAGTGTACCAAATCTACACTCTAGGACTTTTTAGGACAAATCCATAACATATAATATTAATATTATAATATTTGGGTTACTACAAATAATTGGTAATATTTTATTTCCATAACACAGATTCTCCATATCATATAAACTAGGTTTATGCTTTCAGTTAGTAGGCTGCACTGTTACTGTCTATAATATAGGTTAACTGAAAATGAACAGTTTTCTAGCAAACCAACACACAGTTGATACATTTATGTACGCTGTGTGAAATACAACTCTGATAAAACTTCCAAGCAAATATTTATACAGAACTGATAAAAATAAAACGATTAATGACACTTTTTGCTCATTGTTATGTTGTATTTGTATTCTGTCAGCATTTTTAAAGAAAGTTTTGTGCATCTCTGGATTTTAGCTACTGCGTATTATTGAGAAATGAGTATTTTCCTCATGAGTAGTTCTGTACCAAGCATCAAGCATGAAACAATTTTAAAGTAGCATCCCTCTATGATTTGAAAAAATCGTTTTAGTTATGCCTAGGTGAGTTTTTCAGTTTTTTCTATTTAAGCAACAATAATATATGGTGCAGCCTCCTTCCTCCTATGTAAAATATTATGGTTGGTGTCCTATTGTAGAATAAACTGTCTGTATCAAGTTGTAGAAAAGTTTAGTAGTTTCCTCTGTATATGGGTACAGGTCGTATAGGTATCATAAATTAACATTTTAACCGTGCATATTGCAGTCTGTGTAGATTGTACATTGTAAACATCAACTCAAGTCATCATAGTCATCAAGCAACGCTCGAATGAAAAATTTGATGACATTTACTTGCTAGCTACCTACGTGCAACATTTTCCAAATCAATAATTAAGACCCTAAAGCTTTCATTTTTCATTATATATGGTACTAGCACTCATGACCTTTATGCTTTATATGCATAGAGCAGTAGGTACTGCTTTCTTTTCGATAAGTACAAAATTAGATGGTCATTATGGATTTACAATAATATTAGTTACACAGTGATTTGCTTACTCGCTTTGTTTTTTACACACGAGCTGAGCTTTTTAGAGCGACGACTTCGACTGTGTGACGTGGGAGATATTACTACTAATACAGATAATTTAACATTAGATATGTATTGAAGGAACTCCTACAGACATCATAGACCCACACGAAACATGTCGTCGTCGATAAGTGAGTTTGTGAATCGAGTTTAAAAAATAAAAGGATTAGAATACTAAGGCAAGACGACGAGATACATTCGTCAAATGGGTCATTTAGATTCAGAAATGTAAAGTAAGGCTGCTGCAAGACAAGAGAATTGAGTGACTGCGTATGAGGCTGACTAGTTTCGAAAATGTCAAATGGAGAGTAATGTATTATTGTTATTAAGTAAACGGTTGAGAGAATGATCGCATCAATAGGTTTACGAATCAGTTCTCTGGTTTGTTAAAGGTTGACTAGAGGTGGGTAGGAAAGCAAAGGCAATAGACAAGAAAGCAGCTTGTAGTTGAATGACTACACGCTTAAAGGTTCTCTCACCATTGCATTATTGTTTGATAAGAGAAGATATTGCGGTCAAATGTACCGCTAGATTAAGATAATGTTTGTGTTTCTTGAGAAGACTTGATTTACAGGATATGCAATAGTTTGTCAGTTCATGTAAGTCATAAGAAGCGTCAGTCGGTTCACTAGCCTTTCCTATTTTACTGCTTACTTTAGCCATGTTATTGTGTTTCTTGTATTGTCAAAGCCAAAGGATTCAACAATAAAAATATTTAACGACTGCTCTGCACTAAACTACAACTGCATCGTATCGTAATGTGTATAATGCGATGTGAGTACAATATAATACAGCCTCCTACCATAAACTTAAACTTATACATCAACTACCACTTCTACAACCACTAAAATGTAAACTCTGAAATGCATTACTGGCAAACTGACAAGTGATAGTGGTTAGCACAATGTGTCTGTGTCTGTCTGTGTTATTATATGAAGTATAATAACGTCGAATCAATGTTCACAAAGATTTAGAGTACGCCATCAAACTGCGCGATATGCAACACACAAGAAGCTAACGCAATCCTTTAACAACTGCAAGAGCTGCTACCCGTAATTACTAATATTTTTGCCCATATGTAATGTAATGTTATTAGTTATTATGTACATTGTAACGTGTAACGTCCAAATGCAATTTTTGCACATTGGTGTTGGCAGCGTCAGTTTTGTAGTGTTATTAGCACAAGGAGCAGCAGAACTATTCCATTTTCCTCTCTGAGACATAATGTTATGATAGGCAATATTAATTATCTTTCTCCGCTCTGCTCTCTGTCTGTGCTGAATACACTTGGGATAGTTGGATACATTTTATTTTACAATATACAAAAGATCCACCAGCCACCGTGAGCAAACTCACAATGAGAACACTTCGTAAATAGGTAAAGGCTATCAAACTATATCCAGCAATAATTCTTCTACGTTACATGATAGTTTATGTCTTGTGTGTGTTCTACGTTCATGCCGAGTACCACTATCAGAGTTACTGTGTTAAGAGCTAAAGACAAAAGAATAACTGCGACTTCAGGTCTAGTATTAATTACTAAATCGATGACTAACTCGTATGGCGAAAACTCTTTTGCAATTTATTTTAGCTTGGCTGTTTAGAGAGGAAGTTTCCCTTCGTCAGTTTTAATGGTCTCTTTACGACTTTTCTGTCTACATGCATTGTCCTTTGAATTGGATTTTCTATCGATATTTTGCATAGAAATTTTGTGTCCATTATGCTGCGCATTGAAAAAATTAAAATAAATTGAATATAACATACATGTAAGTGGACAGAGCATTGGTCGTAGTAAAACTTTCGCAGAAATGCAGATGTTATTTAGATCTGTTGTAGTTGTGTGTACTAGTAGCCAACTTATACCAGTTGCAATTGTAGTTTTACTTGTATTGTATTGCACTACTGCTCCCATCTCCGTATGTAGTTTGTGTATGTGCAAACTGTCACTTGGAGTGTGGTGGGTAGAAAAAGTGACTACAGTACAATACCTACCACCATAATGAGGTGTATAAGCAGTTTGCCTTTTTTATTCGTAGTACCAACAAATTGGTTGAGTAGAAGGTCTTACTTATTACAATACAAGGTATTCCTGAGGTAAAATAAATATTTTAACAACTAACGATACGTGTAATGTAATGTTCAAAACGAAAGGCAAAAAATTTTGTTTCACATAATAATAATAGAATACTAATACTGTATAGTATGGTTGAGATTGGCTTACCTCGTAGCCTAAGTTCATGTTATGCTTACAAAAGTGCTTGTACATAATTCGTTTAGGAAATGTAGAAAACTACTCTCAGATGCTCATGCTCATTACAATTTACAAACCATTACAAAAAGAGCAGGACACGAAAACAGACAGGGACGGACATATTATTAACCATTAAATGCATTGAATAAAGTGTCTAGGTACGTTATAGTATGTATACGAATGTCTTCTACTACTCAAACAAATAAATGACATTTTCTTTTGTTTTGAGCGTGAATAATGATAATGATAATGTTCATGTTATATGTAGTGACAGTATAATGAACAGGGTATTAAGTAAAATTGCCAATGGAGAAAGAGTCTAATCGAATTCAACATTAAGGTTATTTGTTTGTTGTATCTTCCCTGTTCTATAGCTTTACATACATCTACTAAATAGAACCGAGTCGCAAATAATATATGAGGAGTTAACAGAAAAAAGATAGTGTCCTTAACGACTGCAAAAATTTGAGACGATTTGAGTTGAGATACTGATTGAAAACTCTGAAATTAGATTTTTTAATTAAAACGAAACGAGGTCAGAGAGTAGGATGAAAGGCAAAAAATCGATTGCAAATCTCACCAGAGAGATATAAATTAATTTCCCTGTGTATGGCAGTTGTCTGTATACTTTGGGCCATCATGGTTTATATAACACAAAACAATTGTGTGTGTGTTGTTTTTGAATCGGCAGGAATAGAATGGAAGATTCTGCAGGCATGGTATGAATAGTTGGAGGAAATTGGTTGGTCACATATGAGTGGTTTGGAAGGTGCTGTGGCTGGCTTGGTCTGCCTTAACTTACCTACTGCCAGTCCCTCATTGTTAAATAGTTGTTGAATTGAATTGAAATACACTGAAATATGTGTAGATAAAAATAAGGTATATGGTATAATAGTAATAATGTGCAGCCTAAGTGCTAACTACACATCCTATCGCTTACTGATAAGTAATGTACATGAAACAATCTCATTATTGTAATTATAGTTTAACACAATCTCTAAGGTAAGCTTGGACACGGTGTCTAGTTTTGACTCGTCTTTAATCGTCCATGAATCAATACTAAACTACATTGCAGTTTGCAGTAGTACAGTGACAGAGTGACAGCTGACAAGTACTGGGTTTGGTTTCAGTTCAGTCAAGTCAGTTCATTTCATGCTCATTGCTTATTCATTGGATGATTGAACTTCTAAAAGATGCTTTTTGTCTCTTTTCCTTTTGCTGTAACTTTTATCTTACTGCCATTCAAAATTCAAACCAATTCTATATCTCTCTCTTTCTGTGTTTTAGGTTATTATTGCTTATTGAACTGCTTTCCATGCTTTGTATCGTATCTCCTCTGTACTGTAGTTTTATATGGATCGTGAACATCTCACTTTAAGCGTTTTACCATTTATCCGTCCGTGGTGGTTTGATAGCTCGTTTAGTGGCCAACGCATGCAGTCGATGGTAATATTTAACAGTGCATTTGTTACATTTCAACAGATCAAAAACCGTTCTGTATTTAGTCATACAAAAAATGAAAATATTAATACTTACACTACCTCATGCCATCTCATAAAAATAAGATCAGATATCCAACCATTATTATTTTCCTATCCGTAGTACTGGGTAATGGCTGTTATGTATTATAAAATTTTATTCTTCGTATTATGGTTAATGATGGAGGATTCATAATGTTGATGAATGCTATAGGGTTGAGATATGTCGTAAAAATTTACACTGGGTGGTAGATTGAACAATTCCAGCTTTGCTATACTCTAATGTAAGTATTAAGGTGAATTTTGCTATTTATTTACATCTAGGAAGTCTTGCGATGCTTATGCATACATATACGTCTATCAACAGTGTTCCTATATAGTACATACTTTTGGGAACGTTCGTTGAATCATCCACTGCAAATAAAATACTCATCGCTGCTCTCAGAAGTATTTTATTTAACTTAGCCAGTTTATTAAATGATAAAGTACAAACGTATTTTCCAAAGCATTTGTATTGCATGGACGTATGGTAATTTTGTGTATATGTCATGCAATTGCCTCGGTAGCTATAGGTGTATAATTGGTAGTAGTATTCTTGTTTTTGTATTTAACTCACACATGCCCTCAGAAGCCTTACATGCATGCGGGCAAAAATTCTTGCACGGAATAACTGCTTAAGTAGCATGGCATTCCAGTCCAGTAACACGGCATTCCAAATGCGACTGCTAGCTTTAAGTTTTCAATATATAGTTTCCATTTCCCATGGAGGTTTGCATCTAAACTCAGAGAGAATTCTAACTTTTTCTGTAAATTATTCAACTCCACCCCTCTTTTAGAAGAAATTTGGACATTACTGAATGCCCTTTGCATTTTCTCTACCCATCTCCAAAGAATTCAGAACAGCCAAAAAACTATCCCTTTTTGGCATATAATGTAAATGCAGAGTTAGAAATTAGCATGCACAGTTGACAAATGGTTGTGGATTGGATCCAGAAATAGCGCAAACGAGTGAAACTTTAAGGTGCATTAATTTTATTGTACATGACAGACTGCATTACAAATTAGCAGACGTAGTACAGATCCTTGTGTCAGAGTCATAATAAACACAGTACCGTTGAAAGTATATTATAGCTTCCTACTTTTCTCCTCCAGCGGAGAGAATGGGTTATTATTACTTTATTTACATATTATTTGTGTTAGGTTAATATTAGGAACAGGACATTACACTGTGAAGCATTGTGCTACACACACATTCATGTGACTACAATAATAATGACAAAATAACGAACGACGTACTTGACAGAGTTCAAACGGAGTGCAACAATTGTTTTGAGCGATTTATATCTTTTGTTGTACTTTGTACTTGTAGCCCTGGCTGATTGTGAGCTCTGAGCTCACTACTTTTCCATGAGTTACTCTGTAACTTCGAAACCTGTGGAAACTCACTCGGATATGCTCATGTACATATTTTGCTTTTATCATCTACTAAATCTACGTCTGTGTCTTGTATGTGTGTTGCATTGCATGGCAGCCACATAGTCATCAGAGCATCTAGGTAAAGTATCACAGGCTGTGTCAGAACAAAACACTAACACAACACGGTAATGACAATATAAAAGTATAACGATGAATGATGACTCTGCCACGTAGTTTGCTATTTCTATTTGGTGAGTAGTCTGAGTAGTCCATGCACAGGTAACAACAAACAGGGTCTATACACTCTGTATGTGTGATTGTAGCAGATAGAAACTAAACACACACATTATTAGTAAAATGCGTTTGGGTAAAACGTTGTTTGGTTGTTATGAAGTGATAGTCCAGCTATTTAGCCAAAGGGAAGCAAGGAAAAAGGCAAATGGTTTATTTACGAGTGCTGTGTGGCAAGGTAATGTAAAGCAACGTGTGTATCTCTCCATTTAACAGTTTCACTTAAGCACAGGACAATAATATTATTTTATTATGAACTCAAATCAAATCAGCATTCATTGAGTACACATCTCATAGACTGTGACTTGGCTTATTTAGCTTACGTTCGTTTGACTTTTTATTGTTAGAAGAGAATTGAGTTGACAGGGTGGAGTCAAAATACGTCCTTCTTTCTGGTTACACTTTTTACGTCCGTACCGTTCTCAGAGACCTACCTGCACTACTTTACTAACTTTACTGCTATCCCATGCTCCTGCTATGCACATCCCCAGTATCATATGCATTGCTCCTACTAGTACAAACTGCAAACTACAATTCAACTCACATCATTATTATTGCAAAGCAAGCCAGTCACAATACCAAGCTCAGCTCGGGATATTACATGCGATTACAGGCATAGTAAGTAGTTAGGTATTGAAGCAACTCTTCTAAGACTATGCGAGTGAATGCAGATATACATTATTATTATTATACTCTCCTCGTATGCTTCTATTACTATTATAAGAAACACAAGAGTGTTTAAGTGTTCGCATTGGTGTGGTGGTTTGCTTGGTTTACTTTATGTTTACACTTGTATGCTATGTGCCTAATCTCGCTTCCTATATGGTTAATCTAAATAGATAGGTTACGTTTACGTTCATGTTGCGTTGTCTCAACTCAAATCCTGACTAACTACAACAGATAGGACTTTACTTACCATGAACATGAACGTATACTTACATTACCAACGTGTGCATACACAGAGATACACATAATACTCAACACCACAAAGCGAGGCAGAGTGACTCACTAAAGTTAAGGCGAGTTTGTTCAGTAGTGTACCTAGAGGAATAATGTACGAGCAAAGGTATACATAAACAGAGTCAGAGTAGTAGTAGCAGTGCAAAAGTACAATGTACAGAGAGGGAATAGATATATACAGAGACTTGTTTGCATTTGCTTGTATTTATTAGATGCAGTAGTCATAGTCATAATATAAAACCGGATAGATTACCCAGATATCAGCTTTGGTACTAACCATAAGACAGTAAACACACATTAAGTTTTTTCTCCACATGCACAGCAGCAGCAGAAGAAGTATTAGGGCAGGAGCAACAGATCTCTGTATACAGAGCACTGCTGTCTGAGCGAAAGAGCAAATAGATGAAAGAGTTAAATGGTAAACAGATCTGTTTTCGTGTTTCGTGTGTAAAAGTATTAGTAATAGAGAATGAGACGAAGTGAGCAGTTGTTGTATTGAAGTTGTCGTAGTTTTGTAGCAAAGTTTAACGTACGATATGTGGGCAACTGAACTGAACTGCAGTGTCGTTTGTAAACCATGAGGTAAATAGTACACGCAAGAGGCAGCTTAGGACCGAGACTTGTGGAGATTGGATTTTTTTTTGCGTAAACAAAATTACACACACAGGTTCTGTATTGTTTGGGCTGGAGAGTGTGAGAATTGAGATGCCATGAGATGGGATTTGGTGCAGTTTTAATTTCAGTTCAGTCGTACTGAGAAAGATAAGACGGTTTCTTAGCGGATCGTTAATTGTACATTGAAGCTATACATAAGTTCCACTTACAAAGTTACACACTGTCTGCCACAATCGTCAGTTTCTTGTCGTCTCCCGAGCTGGAAAGAGCTATGAGACATTTTCTCTCTGTGGTCGTGCTCTTTAGTTTTTGTGTTTGTACATCTGTACATCGTACATTTTCTCAATGAACCAATGCTACTCAGGCGTATTGACACATTAGGCGGATTCTTTGTTTAACTGTAGAGTGTAATGAGACACAATAATATTTACTTCGCGACAGACGCAGTCGCATGGAATTAATCAAGTTTTGTCCAATTGGATTTCTTAATTTTCTGGTTTAGTGGAGGCAAAAATTTTATTATGTTGTTGCTATGCTTTCAATTGCCGTTCCAAGTTCTTGTGAAAGACAAAAATATGATTTCCACTCACCTCCGCAATCAAGAAAATCCGAGCTAGCTCTAAAAAATAAAAGTTCTTATCACCATGTGCAAAATAATACAATTTCAACTAATTGGAAAATGGGTTTTGGATGTTTTGTACCTGTAAAGGGTGGCCCCGTTTCTTTTTCATCATCTTCATCCGAATCTTCGACGACGTCGTCATCATGCTCCAATTGCCAACAATCCAACTCCATCAACATTTCCAGTGACGATGGACTTATTTCAACCCGACGGTGAGTACTCCATTTTTTAAATTAAATTAGCACGTAGCAATTACTTACATCTATTTTCGTAAATGTATATTCCGTAACGTGAAACTTTGAAAACTTTACCATAAACAACGCTAGTACATTCTAGGTGTTCCAATTAGCTACATGCTCCACCTATTTCATTCAGTATTTTTATTAACTTTATTTATATTGCTTGCAAATTAAGCAGGAGGTTGTTAAAATATCTGTGTTAAACACATCTACGTGACTTGTGAAGCGGTACCTAATTTCTTTTTGTGTGTCACCATGCACATACGCGTTCAAATTTATTGATACCACTACAAAATGCGTCGTGCATTTAATAAGCGGATGGGAAGCATTTGATTACACAGAATGACAGAAAGAACGAGAACACAAAGGAAGTCATTTCCCTTAAAGGTCTAATTTACTCATTAATTCTGTTGAACAGATAATGATCAGTTTCCTATAGAATAGAATTGTTTCGTCTGAATTAGCGTAAATGAGTTGTAATATACCAAGTATCTTCTCGCTCCACAGATAAGTGTCTCATTGCCCGTTGCATTTCTGTAATATAATGCTCACCATTATTCCATCGTATCCTTCAGTTTTACTTACACTTACTACGACTGTACAAGTATAATACGAAGAAAGGATTATCGAAGTATGGCTTTGGAGTGGAGTGTACGGTTTATTGCTTGAAGGTGCACTGATTGTGATTGTCAGTGTCTGAGTCTCAAGTCTGAGTGCTGTACACGCACACGTAAAGTGATGTGAGATATGACACACTACTACGCGATACTACGAGAATAGTTGAAGAAGGAATAGAATTATGACGCTGATAATGAGTACCTATTTACCAGCAGACATGAAGAGCATATTACTTGTGATACAAATACAAAGACTATTACCAATTAGATTTTTTCCGAGAATTCGTTGGGTCAATGCTCCGTCCTTTAACAAGGAACCAGATTTTGGGCAATAATATTCTGCGCTGTTTATTTTTCTTAGAAGTTATCATCCTTCACCATCCTTACGTAAACATCTAGTCAGGAAACAGAGACAGCTTTGAGTTGGTCTTCTTTCTGCGCAATTTTGACTTGTTGTATGTAACTACTACGTTTAATTCTATTGTTAGTCTTTTCCTTTTCTAATTCCTTTTAAGACATTTGTGAGATTCGCCTTAATTCTGACCTAATGTTTGTCAATAGAGTTTAGAGTGGCACAGAGAACATTTAGTAATATGAGGCAATACATTAGGCTGTTAGCATTTCCTTTGTTTGCATTGTATTTTACAGTGTTGCAGTGAAAGAAAAAAAGAATAGAGCCGCACATTAAGACACAGAACAGCGAATCACGTTCGTGTTTGTGAGTCTAGATTAGATTAAGCAAACTTTTGATGTTTAACTACTAGAGGTACAGCCAATAATATCAAATTAGTCTATCTCTGTATCTCTGCAGCGCACGAATTATGTGCATAAATGTATACGCCGTGAACACACTCAGATATAGGCTATAGAGATAAATGAGCTTATTTACGTAATAATAAAATATATAGTCAAATCTCAATAACATTAACATAACAGCAAACTGCAAATGTGCAAATGCTACAAGATAATTAGTAAGACTGATGTAGGGACGTGGCTCATTGTTCGATGTTTTAGGTACCTAGCCGAATAGAAAAGTAAACTGGTAACAGAATACAGTTGATAATGATTTGAAATGATAACCCGTAAAAATCAGCTGCTGTTGTTTTGGCACTGATTCCTTCTTAATTCCTTAATAAGACGGGACTGGCTGAATAAGTAAAAAAAGTTACATTTAGCACTTGCATTTGCATAGGGAAGAGGAGGATGAGTTAATCAGTTTCTCTTTTATTTGGTTGTCTGTTCACTTACACACAGATCGGCCTCTTTGTAAAGGGGTAGTAGTAGTGGGATTAGTGCGTTTGTGTCTGTGTCAGTTAGTTGTAAGAATAGAGAATTATAAATATAAGTGTTTGCACATTAGACGCAGACAGAACACAACATCACACACAGAAAACACTCAGACTGTGTTACTGTGTATGGAAAGGTCTTGTAGGGTCTAGGTACGTGCGGAAGCAGATTACTAGGAAGAAAAGAGCATTCTACTGTAGAACACGTATATAGTTCGCATAAAAACAGCACAAGAATAAAACATGCTGTATCTCTCTGAGAGCAAATTATCTCAGAGTTATATATGTACACGTAGAATTACAAGTTTACAAGAACAGTAGCCCTTTTACATTATGTACATGTAAATGTAACTTGCACAACACATTTGAGAATTTAGAAGAAAAGAAAGGATTCAATTCTACTGAGCATTCAATAGTGCTCGTGGAGTTAGTAACGAAGTTTTAGAGCTCGTGTTTTTCTACGTTTATTTAGTATCCATGCGTATATTCTAGTTGTAACGTAGATTCTGTCTATAGAGATGCAGTGTTATAATGGTATATGTACATAGCGTGTTAACTAATAGGCGTAATATGTTTTAATCTTGGGTCTCTCATAGTTCTCGTAGTGTTTGTGTGTGCACAGTCGTTTAAACGTTTGAAGTCTAATGTTCTAATGGCAAGTTAGTAGAAAAAAGGTTATGGCTATATGGTTGCATACTCCATGTGCCCCACTGTCTACAATGCAAGACGCAAACCTAGCAAAGGAAAAGGAGCAGTGTGGTGAGCAAGGCACAGAGATTTGTACAAAGTGGTAAAGTTAGCCATAGTGTAAGATACATTATAGAGAGACTTGACTGACTGAGCTAGAAACATGTGTGCAATTTTTTCATCTTGTATCTCCACAAACACATACCTACTCAACTCAACTCATAGCCTTACCATTTATGGGCACGAAGATAAACAGAGGTATATTTTGGTAGTCGGCTATGTATGTGTGTTTCCCTTTTAGTGTTTTACTAAAAGATTGGTCGCCTTGACTTATATTATGCTGCTCGCACTTTTATTGCTCTGCAACGAACATTACATATCTCACTCTGCTAATACTATATTAAATATTGCAGTGATATATCTCCAATGCACAACTATTTCTACCAAGTAGTTATACTTAATAATATTTATTATTATCGCAGAAATGGAATACCTACGTAAACATTGTACTTTGCATTGCTTTACATTACAATATATTTATATAAGTAAGTTGTGTATATGGACATATGGAACACATCATTCTTTCCACATGAGCCCATGAGATTATGTATGAGTCTAGTAGTATGTGTGTATGTATTATGCATGGAAAATACGTGAATTGTATACATGAGAGTCGTGCCAGCACATGATGTGTTTGGCAGTCAACAAGAGCATAAAACACCTCATAATTTTACAATCAATCATTTCATTGTAAATCATTTATTATGCATTGACAGACAATATTTGGTTCTTTTTGTTAGCAGTCTCCTTGATGAAATGTTAAAGTTCATGCAAATTGCTGTTTTATTTTATTTTCGACTAATTAAGTTCCTACTGCACTGCTACTGTTTCGGATAATATAATGTGCGATGACTTCATCAGTCTCAAACACTTTTGTGCCGTCTCTTTTATATCGGGTGTGAACAATGAATTTATTCGTGACTTCTTTAACATAATAGGGCTTTACACAATACCATGCATGTCTAAATAAACTTTCGTATTCTTTGTTTCAAGTTTTTATTAAATCCAATCAGCTTTGCTTTCTATAGATAGAAAGTATAATTTCGAGTCATTGTGTTTGCGAAATATTAGTGTGCATTTCTGATTTCAAGGAAATATCTAAAGGCTAACTGGAATACGAAGGTATTTTTGTCTTTCCACAGAATTCGAAGGTAGGGTATAGTTTGGAGCATTAGCATATTACTTAGTAGAGTGGCATTAGAGACAAATACAACAACGTACTGTGGAGTTAAATGTTATTTGTGAATCATGACTAGACGTTAGACGGGCTTTGTAAAGCGTTCCACTAAATTTATCTACGCCATAAAACACAATAAAGACAAGGTACGGAACTGTCTTGTCTCTCTAATATGCTTTGTACGACATGGTACTAATTTTATGTTCACATTTTCTGTCTACCAGAGAGTCGGAGTCCTACGTTGCGGTAAAAGGGCAATCTCTGATTGTAACCAAAAGTGAAGGACAGAAACGTGGACTTTGTAGACGACCATCCGCTGTTACCTTGAATGGATCTCCACCGCAGTCTTGCAAGGTTGTTGACTCACCTGAAGAACTTGTCTCAGGGGGCCCTTCAGCTATTATTAGCGGGTATTACATACGTTTTTCTTTAAACACGTAACGTACTTATACCAACACTGACCAACTTGTAAATGCACAGACAATTTCATCTTTCCACGTTTTAAATGAATGAGAAGAAATAAAGGTGTTGTTATCTTCGTCATAGTGACAAACGTGTCAAGAATATTACAACAAGAAAATATGTTGGTCAGTTCTATCAGACATTGTTATTGAGTCTCATTGTCGGTAATTTTGGAAATGTCTGACTAGTACGAGTTGAACTTGCGGATGCATTTACAAGGTGGTAAACTTGGTGGAGGTGGAAACTGCTTTGGGGGAGTAGAGTAAGAAAAGCACTCATCATAAAAATAAATGCCTTTCGCGATAATTTGATGACATGAAAATAATTTGCAGGTCACCTGAAACGCAGACGATGTCTGAAATAGAACGACACTTACATCTGATGACTCAGTTGTTGAGACAAGAAGATTCTATTAAGCTGGTAGTGAAATTAGAAAGTGTATTCGGATCTCGCATTCGCTACCTGACTGTTTTATCATGTATGGAGCAAGAGTCTGAAGAATATTGTTTGCTAGGCATAGACTGTCAAGGGCATATTACATTAGGTCTTGTTCTGCCCATTCTGTCGCACACTACCATTCGTCTTGATGGAGATGGGTGAGTTTACTTTGGATTCTCTTTGTGCTCCTTACTTTCCTGCACGTGTTATGTGTGAAGTGAAGCTCACTAAAAATCTGGCCTTTTGCGTTTTCACCTACTTACTTCAACTTTTCTTGGCTGTTTTCACAAAGATATGTTTTACTTAGTAGCTTTGTTTGTTTCTTCATGGATAATTTGTTTGTTTGCAGAGGATTCTGTATAACGGATGGCGATGGTCTCAGAAGTCACATCTTCAAACCCGTGTCTGTTCAGACGATGTGGTCCGCTTTGCAATCCTTATACGGAGCGAGTGAATGTGCAAAGAAAAACAATAGCTTCCAAGTCTGCGCATTCAAACATTATGAAAGTTTATTTCAGGCGAACAAATCTGACCCTGGTTGCCTTAATGAGTGGAACACACTCCCAGGGGTGGAAACGAAACGACCTGTCAATTCTACAATGTACAATTAAATAACAATTTTTATTATTCTTATCTGACAATTTATTTACTCAGTGTAGGCAAATGTAATGCTGACAATGTAATTTTTCAATGCTGTTCAGGTCATCGGACGAGTTATCATTTCAGGAGAAGATTAGTTCGTCATTGAGAGAAATACTGTTATCTGAGAAAGATTTGGATGAAGTCACTTCTAAAGAAATACGTACAAAATTGGAGCACAAACTTCAAGTCGATTTGTCACAGTATGTTTCTTTAGTTTTCTACTTGACGCTAATACATTTATATATAAATCTAAATTGTTATGCTGTACATAAATAAATTGAAGTAGTAGTATATCCAATAACTGTCCGTGCAAAGGCTAGATGCGATTCACTATTTCTAAACATTTTTAATGTCAACACTATTAGTAATGCACCATTTGGTCTTCACAATGCATCTATGGCAATTCAACATAATAATCAAACTAAATTCGTGAACTCGTTTTCCTTTTCAGTTACAAATCGTTCATTGATGAAGAAATGTTGAAAATATTGGGACAAATGGAGGCACCTGCAATGATTTTAGACCATTTATATTTGGGAACGGAGTGGAACGCATCACATCAACAAGATCTCATTGACAAAGAGTAAGTTCTACTCAAAAAACGTCTTCATTTGCTAATCTCGCGTAATATTATTGTAATACCTATGTTTCCTTTTTGCAGGATTGGCTATATACTCAACGTAACCGCAGAGATTGATAATTTTTTTCCGGACACTTTCCGATATATGAACATCCCTGTTAATGACAATGAAGAGACTGATTTACTTCGCTATTTTAATGACTCCTATAGATTCATCAGTGATGCTTTGAAAGAAGGCAAAAATGTATTAGTACACTGTAAAATGGGTATTAGTAGATCTGCTACCATCGTTATTGCGTATGTGATGAAGAACCGCAACTGGGACTTAGTTCGTTCTATAGACCATGTAAAAAACAGGCGAACGTGCGTTAAGCCGAACCCCAATTTTATGAAACAATTAGAAGTATATGAGGTAAGGGTGTTGACTTATTGCTTTTATCCAATTCAAAAATGGAAACTCATTGATTGAGAATTATAATTTTTGTTTTTGTTTCAGGGAATCTTGACCGCAAAGCGCTTCAGCAACACTCTCGAAAAACGTTCTAAATCTGAATCAAACCTTAAGCAGAGTGATTTATCCTTATCCACCCCTAAAGACGTTAATCTCTCGTCGTCGAATAACAATGTTAGCCATGATACAACTTTAAAGAAATCGCCAAGAAAGTATTACAATACTGCTCCTGCTCGTCTCAAGCCAGAAAAGCAACCCAAGATTACCATAAGTCTTTCGAAGCCAAAAAGCTGTTCCTGCGCTGCCATTGCCATGACTAATGAAAGAAAAGCTCGCAGTCGAATAGAAGACATGGTACCTAAGGATGTGATGAGCCGTTTTCGAGATGCAGTTGAGAGTCTTGAGCAGAATTCTTACACCTCCCCCTCCAGTTCGCCCCGAAATACTGCAAATTTAATCATCAATCATACCGAGACACGCTTTCCTTCTTTCTTCAAAAACTATGGTATTAGAAAAACGCATCGCCCTTGTTGCAAATTTACCCAATTAACATTAGTATTCTAAACTTTGTTTGTGTTTTTTATGGAATACAGATAGCAGCTCCGGTTCCTCGTCGTTAACGCTTCCTACGGTGACCCTGAATACAGAACCATCAACAAATTACATTTCTACTGAAACTGTATTTTTGACCACGTCAACTAAGGATAAAGAGTCACTTGAGTCAGCTAAAGATGAGGATATAAATATTTGGACTCCTCCATTACTTGAAAATAATATTATTGCTGAAGTGAATAGGGATAGTTTATCTGAATGTTTAAGTGTTCCTAATTCAATTGAACTATCAAATGATCATTCGTTTGAAGACTTAGATGCTAAATGTTCAGATAAAGAACGGACGAGTAAGAAAAGTAATTTAAAGTGTTGTCGTAGGCCTCTCAATGGGCACACATTTATATTTTCTCCAAACCAAGTGTTAAATATCTCTTCTGTTTTGGATTTATCGAAGTTCAGTGTGAGACATCTTGTCAATGAGTTTGAACAGCAGAATAATCGAAATAGTCAAGGTAGTTTTGTAGGGACTACTAGTGAAACTTCCATTGGTTTCCCATCTTCAGGTGCCATTTTTGATCCCTCCACCTATACTGTTACTAAGAACAATACTCGCAGGAAATCTTGGAATCCGTTTGATAGCAATAAGGAATACAGTAGTAGCGCCGATGAACACGAAATGATAAATTCTGAAATAAAAGAATCCTTGCAAGAGAAGTTGTCGCAATCTCTCGACGAACAAACATTGGTTTCGATAGCTACAACGGAAGAAAAGCAGTTTCGAAGTATTCATAATTTTGCGGATGAAAAGACACCTAAGAAAGATTCCAAGACAGGATGTGTTCCATTTTTACGACGTCGTTTCCCGAGCTCTGGGCATAAAAATCACAGCTCAACACCCACAGACAAAGAGATGGCAACGTCAACGATTGGGAAACTTCTGCGGTCCACCACTAAGAAATCTGCTGACTCTGGTCGATCTCGTGATAAAGTAAAAGACAGAAGTGTGCGAAATAATCCTAAAAGTCTTGAACAAAATATTCCGAGTGAAAACAGGTCAAGGACTGAGTTAGTTGAAGCCTACGGATCTGAAGAGAATAATGCAAACTTCTCCCCAGCCGTATATCAATCCACCGGAGTTGTAAAACTCAGGTTGGAGGCTTTTGAAGCTAAATCTGTTCCTGCGTCGGAGCAGAAAAGCAACAATCGTTCCCATAATAGATCTTACAGTGCCACTGGTCCCACATCTTCCTCCCTACTTTCCCCTTTTGATCATAACGATAAATGTTCTTATGGACATCGTCGCAAGTCCTCTATGCCACAGTTGAACAGTGGAACTCTGGAATTTGAGACACAGTCTGGTCCTACGCAACATGTTCCTTTAGCACACTTGTCCGAACGAAAAGGATCTTTGGATTCAAACACCTTACTTAAATCACTTCCAAATGTTAACAATAGACCGTTCACAGTTAGAGGATTTCAATCTCCTTCAATCTCAACTTCAAAGTCTTTATTTAGTAATTCCAAGATTAGGGGAAATCATATCGGTTTCAATACTTCAGCTGCGTCTGGTGCAAGACAACAACATGGAAGCACTCATCCATTGAAACTCCTTCCTAAAACTACTAAATTGACGTGAACACTGTAGACCCTATATATTATTGATAGGCATAAACATAAATATATTAATTGTACAAGTATTTTCTGAAGATTTTAAGTTGATACGATTATAAATGTAAACGTTAAACGTACCTAGGCGCTTGTCATTTCATTGATATGTAAAATGAGAAGAGAACCTTTATATAAACTACATTTACTTACAAACTCTCTCATATATAGACCTATATACTTGTCTAAAGAATCTTTTAAAATTTTATTGGGGAAACGGCAACTTTTAAGACACTTAAATATTTACATAGCTCGCTAAATGCTATATATTATATACATTAAGTATGACTTATGACCTACCTTTGTGCATCACTCTTTACGCACAATTACAATATGAATAGGATAGTATTATTAACTAATTATGACGCGACAGATTATTATTATTTGTATTATTCTCATCTTTTACATTGGGATTACGCAATCGCAGCCAACAATTACAAGGCGTGACGTTTCTTTTAATTAACACAATTTACTTTGACGAGAAATAACATATTCGCATAAATTATAGTCGCAATTATATTAACTGGTTTTTACTCCAATGAAAAGCATTCACAGATTGTTGTGTTCTTTTTATTTCATATAAACATTTTTCAAAACCATGAAGTTGCCTCTGGTATTCATTTTGACCAAAACTGTTACCGTGTTACCTTTCGCTCGGTATAATAGGTAACTGACTAGTGAATAAATAAATCGTGAATACAACTGGCAAGTAATGTGTAGGCTGAAGTAATACTAATAGAAAAACGAATATAAAAGGCGACAATAGATAAAATACTATGATAATATAAAAAAATGTTTAAAAGCATCTCTAAATTAATTGTATTATGTGTAGTCTTCACGCCAAACCTGTTGACATTTTAAATTAGTACACTCTTACTGACTCCTGTTTGTGTGTGACCCGATTCCTCTTTCGCTGTTGAGCTTTTAAAGATCTTCATGTAAAACCATAAAATACATTGACCGTTATTGGTACGTATAAAATACACAGGGGAAAAGAAAAGGATTTTCTTGTTGCCTTCAATATTTTTGACTAGTTACATAGAAAACATGTTTTTTACTTTATCGCCAAATGCAAGTCAATGAAATCGAAATCAGGGGGACATTTGGGAAATGAGTTTTACATGGAACATTTTAGTTTACTTTCAACGTAAGGAAACTAAGCAAATGTATCAACAAGTTTGTGTTTGAATTGTGTTGTGAAGACTTTAAGTGACCATTTATTGTTAGTGTAATAATTACAAGTGATAGTAAGCGAAGTAAGCATGATTGGTATGACTGTATGACTACATATGTCACTGCAAGTGATTCGATATATGCGCAATTTACGCATACCATTAGTTAAGGACTCATAATAAGTGTTTACTATATGTTATTATTTATAGCTAACGTAATTAATTTATATACATACCTTTCGTGATCGTAAATTACAGTAAGTTTTCATAAAAGTTGTTTAACACTACTACTATATAAATAATGGATAATGCATATATACGTACACCTATCATTACCTTTAAATTATATGTAAGTATGTCCATATAATAATATATTTAATGAATCACTAACTGATTTAAATTATATAAGTACTCTGTGAACATTAAAAAATTAAAAGATACAGATGTCCATTCCTTAAAAATATCCTCATTTGGGTCTGATTTCCATTACACTACTCTGATGTTGGTGGAGTACGAAAGTACGATGATAGACTACTACCGAAATAAATAGTGTTAGAAATATAAGTATACAAATATACAAGCAGGCAGGTATATTGCAAGATACTTATCAATAATATTAATATTAATCCAATATGATGTAGAGCAATAAATGAACACAGGTGAAACATAGAAGACAGCAAGGCGACATTTTTCTTTTGTTCTCATGTTCATACTGCAGGAAAAGGCCCAAGGAGTCAAAATCATAATATTTGATTTTTCTGTGATATTGTCGACCGATAATAGTATTTTGGATTATAATTAACATGAAATTACGTTGTTTGTTGTGAAATATTCAAGATTCACAAACAAAATAAAATTCTTATAGATAAAGATGACACACGCAAATTGTTGTGCGGAGATGGAAGTAAAATAAAGCACACGATTCCGCTAACTCTTCTATGTAATATTATGTAATGAACATTACTTTAATATCAACTCAACCACATAAACACACAGCAACGCACAGACAATAATTCAGCTTCAAAATACTTTGATTACCTACATAGTTATTATACTTTGATTAATATATTGATTAATATATTAATTATGAAGTTCTATATACTTAGCGTATGATCCTACTTATTTATCTTATAATATTAAAGCTGTGTACATTAGTTACGATGATATTTACCAATGATATATAGGTGCGTATACTAAATTATAATAAGTACCTAATTACTTTCTTTGTCATTTAAGTACTATTCGTCAGTTGTTAACCCGCAGCCAGCACAAAGCATTTTCCTCATTTTTAGCTGTTTACCTGATATAATATGACAACACAGTCTAGAAAAGTAGTATGAAACTGATAACTGTGTAACAATACATACCTATTGATAGGCAATGGACTTTATTATTATTAATATAAACATTATTATCCTAAACGAACAAAATATGGTCAACAAAATATAACTTCAGGTAATGGGTCAAATGTACAAACAAATGTAAGAAACATAATAACTTCGGTCTGCCTGCAAACTCTCGTATTCGTATATATTATAAACTATAAATATCGATAAAAGTTGCTAATAAATGTGATTATTCACTTATTTTGAATAGCTGTTCGCTAATCTTTATTTTCATCCTGCAAATAGGAATTTTGTGTTTTAAATAAATGAGTTACTGTAAAATGGCATGAATTGAACTATTCTATAAACACACGTGAAACTTCCTCTTGCTTCTCTTTTTATAGTGGTGTTTTAAACCATTTTATCATTTTCAGTCAAAGTGGACTAAGAGGATCAATTTATTTGACATTTGATCACACAAGAGTTTACTTATCATGGTAGTTGCAATTTACATGTATCATCAATACGAACAGGAACCACCGGAAGCAGTAGACACTGCACTCCATACGGCAATAAGGAAAGGAACCATCTACAATGTACAGGTTGAGTTTGAGTTTTAGACTTGAGGCGAGACTTGAGACTAAAACTATGACAATACTACTGCATCTTACAACTTCCATATTTTCCAGATTCCGGAACAGTATTATATTTATATGATTTATATGAAGAATTGAGTTATACCTTGACTCAACTCATTAAATAAATAATTTGCCAATTTTGCTATTATTATATAAATTCATATGCCTAATTACTACATAGTGTAAGAAAAATGTGGGGAGAGAGAGAGTTACGATAACTTAATGAAAACAATTATAGTAACCAAATATTCGAAATGTTTTGAAACTCAATTAAAATGTACGAGAAACTTTTAAAAAAAACCATTTACTGTGTTCCCGTATATGAGATATTATTTCAGTGCAGTCAGTGCAGTAAACCAAAAAGCTGACTACTACTCAGTCGTGTAAAATATAAAATAAACTCATCTGTCTCATTTTCAGTAATTTTAGATGCTTTTAAGGAATACATACACAATGCTTATTCCTTAAGCATCTGAAATTATCAATTGATTAATATATATAATTTAATTGATCAAATATATTATAAATAAATAAATAAAATTGCTAAATACTATCAATTGATAGTATTCAGCAATTAAAACATTTAGGCAATCATAATCAATCATAAAGACAATGACAAGACAATAAATTAATGCAAAAGATAAGGATAAGGACAAAAATCATGAGAATTGTGAAGGGAAAGGCAATGCAAGTGGTTTCTAGGAAAGTGAGAATGAGAGAAGAAGAGGGACTATTTTTTGAGTGAAATGTTTGCACACTGCATTGAGTCAAACCCCGCAAAGTCTTAAAATGATTGTTAGTCAGAGCATTCAGTTTCGCAAATCTGTTTTTTGCCAGATCTGATGGTGGTAAACCAATTCTATCTATCCTCATACTCATAATCCACAAATCCAAACGCCAAAAAAGTTGTCATTAACTAAAGTGAGCTGCATTGGGTGTTCATCTGTCATTAAAATTGTCAGTGTAATTAGTAATTCACATTAACTTTATTTCAAGCGGTCTGCGTGCTTATTTTCATTTATTTAGTCAAGTTTTAACCGTGTGGGATCAATAATCCATAATGGAATCTGTGGATACTTTGCCGGATACTGATGAGGAGGTCAAGAAAGTTGGTAATGCTGCAAAATTTTCAGTTTTCCCGAATAAACTTTTTATTAAATAGAATCACATCATTTGTCATTTATATGAGGATGAGAGCATGTGCAATTCAATGATGTATTAAGTAGTTAATTAGTTGATAGTTGAGAAAATCTTAATTGTACTGTTGACTGTACTACTACTTATAATATAATGTGTAACCTCTTTTAAATTTCAGACGTTGAAAGTACTAACGTTATCACCACCAATACTGATGCCGGTGGTGACGATGGAGATGAACTATTGCCTTCCGTTTCTTATCCATTAACATTGATTTACTGTGGAAATTGTGGTCTTCCTCCAGAAGTAAATACAAATTCATTTAAATTACAATTCAAATAATGAGTAACCCGATTGTTTTGATGGACAAATTATGATAAAACTGTTTGTTACTTTAGTACTGCGAGTTTTTCCCGCACTATGATAAATGCAGAATTTGGCTGGAAGCAAACTTACCGTCCGAACTTGAGAAGGTCAATAAATAGTTATTAGTCATTCATAATTAATTATTCCCACAATTTGAAAGTATTGGCATGATGTAAGAAATATAAATAGACAATTAAATTTTTTGTGTACTTCAATGCAGGTGGCCATAGGAACCGGCGGTGAGGAAGAGAAGAAGGGGAGACAGAAACGTGGAGGCAAAGGTTTGGTGAAAGCCAAAAAGACCGGAAAAACGGGACCGAAGCGAATATGCATATATCGTGCTCCAAGAGGCAAGAAGAAATCTGTGACAGTTGTAACAGGTTTAGGTGGTTGTGGAATTGACTTGAAAGTGGCAGCCAAGTATTTAGCCACTAAATTTGCCTGTGGATCTTCTGTAACTGGTGATGATGAAATAGTTATACAAGGAGACGTTAAAGATGACCTTTTCGACGTTCTCCCTGAGAAGTGGCCTGATATGGTATTGTCTTTTGCCTTCAATTTGCTAAACATAATATTATAACACTTCAGTATAACAAGTCAATTAAACAATATTTTTTTGTTAAACAGATCGAGGAAGACTGTATTGATGATCTGGGCGATCAGAAACGGTAGTTGTAAAAACATTCTTAGCTACTGCGATGAGTACGAATATTGTTATGGTCATTAATGGATTCACCTGAAGGTGAAGTAAATTGTTAATAAAATGTAATGCAAAACTTTTTTCATTCGAAAAAAAACTCTCTGTGTTATATAGTACTGTCTAGATCTAGTCTGAATTAGACCACACCACTGCAATATTTTCGATTTAAAATATACCATATACTACAGGATTCGGCAGATAAAATTTAAGCGTGCATGACCATACAAACAATACACAAAAATCAGTATAATGTCAAGTTATGCGAGTTAAAAGTGCAAAATTTTCATCTATTAGCATTTTAACATTGCTATATCGTGTATTTTGGTACTACGATTTGTCAAGGCATAAAATGTTGTGTACGGCATGCAAAATTTTATTCGTGTGTTAGCAAACTATTTCCAATGAGTCATGGAGGTGACAAAAATAAGTCCATTAGAGATCCATGTGTGAGTTTGATTTATTTCTCACCCACGTATTACCATTAAACATTATTTGTATACTAAGCGAATGATGCTAGGTTACACAATTCGAATCATGTTTATTGCGTTTGGTATGGATACAACACTTACTATTTGTAATTATGACGAAAGTGTGCATTACAAATGGTCATAATAGTAAATGCACTGACTGAACATCTTCAGAATGATATTCTAGACACAGAGATTATAAAATATATTCAACTGAAGTTATAACGTAATATCGTAGCGGCATTAATCCTATTTGTCTCTCGTCCTGCAGCATTAACATTCATAATATTTTCCATTCTGGCATAACAGTAAGAAATGAGCAATCGGCTCGTAGAGTTGGTTGATGAATACTTTTCTTTATGACTATAAATAAAAATTCTAAGAGATTAACCTTAACGCATATTATTAGTTGCATTTTTCATAGTATTGTCTCAACTACAGGTAAGTAGATAACAGTTTGTATATTATTTCCTTTGAATTTCTATAACGGACTTTCCACTCATGCTCATGACATCGTAAAAATATACATTTTGATAAAAATTTTGCTAATTAACCTAACATACTAACAAGAAATGTAGACATCGCAGTTTAAATAATAGTTTTACCTTTGTGGAATGAGCGTGTTTTACCGAAGAATATTTTATACTTTGCTATCCTTCATACAAATACACGATTTGAAAACGGTATAATATACTAATACTTACAAATAAGTAGATTATAGTAAGGGAACTTTCATTATTTGTATCACGATAAATATAAGCAAGTGGCTGGCCAATTGTAAAGTTTGTATTGTTTCACACGAAAATCAATTTGGAAAGAGTATCAAATTACGATAATAAGAGATTATTTTATGACTGGGATGAGAAGTGCTGTTTACTTCTTGAGAATTCGGTGCATTTCTTTGTTTTGATGTTCAATGCGGAAATCAACGTCTTCCGTCTTTCTGGTTATACGTTCCACTAGATGGTTTTGATCCTCCAGTTCTTGCTGCAACCCCAGTCCAAGACCTTTCAAACGTGATAAAGACGCTCCCATATCTTCCAAATTCTGATCAAGTATTTGATCAACGTTTCTTGAAGAGACTTGTGTCTGATCCGATCTTATTCTCAGAGAAGGGTGGTCCGTCACATCACCTTTACGCTCAATAGAATTGTGAGACTCTAATACTTGACTCAGATCACTCTTTGCTTTGGGAAGTTTATTAATCTCGTCACCAATTGCCAATGGTGATGGTTTTACATCTCCTTTTGAGCCAGCGAAGTAGTTTTTAATGCTTCCAAAAACGCTCTGTAATTTTATAAGTACACGTTAGAGCCATCAGCCAAATTTATATCAAATGACTTACAAATATCGAATTCTTCCAAATTATTTTACATTTTGTTTTGCACGAAGGCCTATTACTGACTAAACACGTAATGGAATAATAAATTTGTGCTTAAATTATTGCTATAAGACTCACTTTAATCCCTTGAATATGCTTTTGACTGGTTCGTAAAGAAGAATTAATATCATCCAGCTTTTGCTCTGTACTTTCCAGCTGCTCGCGCTGACGTGTCAACTCCTATTTCATAAAACAGAATTTTGCCGTCAAAAATATTGAATTAATACATTGATAATAATTATTTACTCCATATTTTCACATGGAAACCTATATTAACAATAATTCTGATTACTGATATAAATTATGAATCATTTAAAAACAAATTAATATCACAAACTTGAGCCGTAGCGTTGCCAATTTCTTCTGACTGTTGCAATAGCCCCATTGACACTCTTGTGGACTGAATGGTCCTTTCTTCTATTCTTTGGCGTTCTTCTATAAGCTTTTGTCTTTGCTCTTGCGCGCTTAATGGTTGATAAGCTCTTGCCCCTTTTAAGAACGTAGCATCATCCACATCTTCATCAATTGTAGAAAAAAATGGATTTGATTTGTCATAGCTGTAACTTGATCCTGCCATTTTAGTTTTGCAGTCTGCATAAAATGTAAAATCATAAAATTGGATTAAAATCACTGCAATAATGCTGGTATGTTAATATGTAATTATAAAAACTGAAATTATTTCATTCATTCTGCATGTTAGAATATATTAGGTAATCGCACACCTACCTTTTCAGAAGATTGAGTTTGGTTGTGTAAAGATGTATAGCACCTAGTAATATTCAGGCCGTGATATAAATAGAGACGCAATTTGTCTGCTTTATTGTTCGATGTTTTGTTCTTCTTCTTTCACAGTCAGTTCCAACTGGTTGACAAGCCTGAATGAATGAAAAAAGAGTTGTGAGATTTTAATAGAATTTCTATAGAAATTATTGTAATGTCTTTAAATTAAAAATACACAGAAAGTTACGACTTAATAGTGCTAATCGTCATATTTACATGCATAAAAAGGTAGGTAGTACCTACTATGTTCGTTCATGTTACGTTAAATAAAAATGTAATAAAACTTCTTTAGTTGGTGCCATCATCACAGAGAACTTTGATTGCCAATTAAATTCAATTAGTTTCACGATTATTAACTACGATATTAAAGTGGTTACAATTGACAATGGATTACAAAGACAAACATGCTCAACACAAACCTGATGAATGCATTCATGAATGATTGAAACACTACAGATTTGCACAAGACTAAATTTTTAATATTTTCCCTTTAAATCTTTTCAGCTGGACTAGGAAAGACAGTACTTTACTCCTGTTTTTTAACTTCGTTAGCTATTATAGATTACTTACCACGTAGTTTGTAACTGATTGTAGATAATATCTGCTTGTAATATGAAATGTGGGGAATATTTTTTGCTTAGCAATTTAATGCTGAATATTTTTTACAATTGTCAGTTTATATTTTTAATTGAAACTCATTTTCAACGGCATTATAAAATACTCAGTCAGTTTTGATATAAAGATTTAGTAACTATCAATGTGGCGTTGTAGCATAGGAGTCCAACGAATGTCAAATGTCCAGCACAATAACTATACAGATCAGTTTTTATATTTTAAGAGGATCCAGTCCAATGATCCAATCCTAATGATCATTTATCGTTTACCATTTACTGAAAGGAAACGGTCATTGACACGAATGACACTACGTCTTAGCAAAATTTATATATCATCTAAATATTCAACTAAATATTCATCTAAATATTGTCTGTATTTAAAACTCAATCAATTAGAAAGGTGCACAACTAATTCGCTCATTTGGCCTACTTACTTTGGCAAATATTAATTTACAAACTAAAATTAAAACTTTTTTCTTACTTTTTGGTTTCAACCAAACAGCTGATGAACAGTAATAATTAATGAATCACCTGATGCAATCGGTTACCCACCCGAATCCTGATTCCTGATGACTCTGACCGTGCTCTTACAAACCACCAACTAATTTATCATTGATAAAGGTTTCACCCGACTGATGATATTGTTGGTTGTGTGTCTGTTCTGACTCTGACTAATAATTTACTATGAATTAATGACTCAGAATCAAAGCTGACAACTAAAATAAATAGCTTATTAAATCAATCTCAATTTCAGAGCCAATTACTAATACCAACTACCCAACAAACAACAAAAAACTTTTGAACTGCTGTTTGTTGTTTGTAGCAATCAACAGACTGTCAACTTCTAGTGAACTGTGTGAATGGTTGTGAAGAACAAATTGTGACATCAAAATTTTATCAAATACTCGTAAAGGATGAAGGAAAGGATGAATGGGATAATCCACTTACCTATTAAGCTTCTTTCGACGAATGCTCCGATAAATTGGATTAATTTAATTAATATCGTTGCAGTTGGAAGTTGCTGGTTGGTTGGCTGCGAATAACTGACTGAGAATGAGAGAATGATGAAATGAGTTATGAAAATAGTCGAGTAATGATCTCAATCATAACAGATTTCAAAGAATTCACAACACGATCCGTTCGAACAACGACCGTGAAGTCAAGGATGCAACTCACAATTTTGTCAGTGCAGAATTTTAACTGCGCAAGAAATGGGGTGAATTGTGAATTAATTGGAATAATATTAAATATTAAGCTTTAACTTATATTATTGTCAGTAATTTATTTACTTGGCATTCCAAAATAAAATTGCACAATTCTTAATGATGAAAATGAAACCTGTACATAACCGTTGAAATAAATACAACATTTATTAACTTATTATTATAAAACTCTTATAATGTATATGAAAACTGGAAATCTCATGGGAAATGTTTTATAGGAAAAAAAGGACAGGATAAATGATACAGATAATTATATGAAAAACACGTCATCTGAGATGTTGTCGTTGTCTTCTATCTAGTAATAAATTTTCGCTTGAGGAGCTGTGTGTAAAATGATAGAAATATTAATTTAAACGTTTTCTTCAACAAAAGCAATCAGGTTGATAATTTCTACTGTTATTGATTTGTAAATCAGTCCAAAATTGCATAGTCGAGTAGTCCACTTAAACCATCTTACTACGAAATTAAATTCGAAGCAAAGGAAGTGATTTACTGATTTACCACATACAAATGAGATGTTTATTTTATATTGGTGACCGACTGACTTTGAGACAAAGTTGAATGCGCCAATGACTCCAAATTGGAAGAATGACCTATAATTAGCATTTTGGGAACATACAGTCAGTTCTATTTTCATCAGTTGAGTTTTACGGAGCCCACCAATCGAGAAAATTATGGTTTAAATAACACTTTACTATGATGCAGAATTTGAGATGGATGTTAAACAAACAGCTCAAATTACCATACAATTTGCATGGTCATGTCATGAAACGCTAATAATTCAGTTTCATGTTAGAAGGCGTGTATTCAGATTCCCTATAATCAGGCATTGAAATAATCAGTGGTTTGAGTATATAACGTAGTCTCAGGATATACTCAACTCAAGTCTCTGCAAAGAATATAAAAATGACGATTGGACCACATCTTCTGGTTATTATCGAATTTAATTTTATTATAGCAAGCTTCATATCGTCTTACGTTTATTTATAGATTTGTACCAAAGATATTTTAATTAACAGATGACAGGACAAGGACAAACGGTTTCGTTTCATCCATGCATGAACTGATGATGAATGAAAACTACCAAATAAAATAGTAATCCTGGCTTTTGTAAGTCTGAGCAGAAACAGTATATTTATAAGAGATGGCTAATCGTAAACCCTAGGAATCGTCAGGATGATGAGTTCATTTTTGCTCCTTTGTTCTGTCAGTTATCCATAGCTGCACTATATTTATGAAATCAATATGAATTTACGTCAGGGATTTAACTTTTGTAACATCAATGCTCGTAGCATATGAACTGACCCATTTTCTGCTGGAACTCTAAATCTAAACTGCAAATGAGTTTAAAACTTTTGAAAACCTTTAACATTTATAAGTACATAAATGTAGATATTTACAAAAGTGTTTTAAACGGTACAAAGATTAGTAATTTTCATTTCCGATGTAGAAAATTACAGCAATTGTATTTAATTATTTTTTGCATGCTATTTTTATGTAACTAACAAGGGCGTATCAACTTATGGGCGAACAGAAAAAATGTTTTTTTTGCCTCTGAGCGGCTCCAGACGACTCGAGCTCTCCCATTACAAAATCCTAGATACGCCTTTGTGACTAAAAAATATATTTCAACTGTAATGAATCCAGGTTAATTTGCGAGACAAAATGTTAATAAGAGTATGCAAATGATGAGGATATGACAGATAAATATAGAATAAGTAATACACAGGAGAGTGGACGTGTGAATTCAGGTTTCAACATTTCTATTATTGTTATTTTAGAAATACAGAGAAAATGTATTGATTAAGAGCGAAGGTAAAGAGTTATTTACTATATGTATAGAGAAAACATGATTGAATGTATTTTATGTTGTATCTATTTTAATTTATGTTAAACGAATGAGTGAGGGAGGAATTACTTCTCAAGTGAAGAAATTGAGTTGTTGACGACAATGACCGCGCGTGTGACTGACAACTACTACCCAGACAAACCCACCATAAAAACACTGCAGCATTCGCACTGGATGATCTGAGAGAATTCGATTAAAACCACTTACATCCGAAATCAGACTGTTATTAAGTATACATATTATAATTATAATAATATTTATAGAACAGCACACTTTTACACTTAGTAGTATTCTTGTATTTATTATTTATTATTAAGAAATCTCAAAATTGCTTAACGCATGATATGGAGATTAGAATCGTGGTAAATTTCACTCGTCTCATGACGAGTTGGTCAACAAGGTCTACGAATATGTACATTTTAGTAGAAGTAGTAGAAGTAGTAGTATCTTTGTTTCTGTTTCTTTCTTCCCAGCATTTTGTTTGTCTCATTTGTTTGTCTTGTCACGGCATAATATTTCTCTTAAAACGATGTTACTCTATTTATCTTATTATTTTTAATTATTACAATTGATTTTACCAAGTATGTCATATTTGTAGTATCGTAACAGATCAGATCACTTCCTAATGTCATTACAATATAATCATCAATCATAATATATTATTTCATATAAATCAATGCTTCATTTTGTCAGCTTATCATGTAATCACGAAACAACATTTCACCTTATCATCTCTCTTACTCCTAATTACATTTCATAACATACTATTTGTATATTGTGTACATCATCTGCCAATTAGTAGTTATCCGGTTTACTTCCACTTATCGTTAAATTTTGTTTCTTCTATTAGTAAATTGAGTATTCTTCTATTATATGAACCAGGTAGTAATGTTGTAAATGTTTCAGAGTATATGCAGTAGTACGGTACAGTCAGTATGAATTTTATGTCTTGGTCTAATCATTAAAATTAGTAATTTATAATCGTTTATTATGATAATATATTAACATTACCCAGCTAAATCAAATGACTCTCAAAAGATCTTTTCTCAAGAACCAAACCATCTATCTATCCCTCTAAAATACACTGAAATCGTTTTTTGCACTTTCATAGTAAGACGATTGCTTCCATAGCATAAAAATCTTTTTAGTTGCATTTGCAATTGGCTGAATAATAATAATTGTTGTTTATGTTTGCATCGTGTACTACTACAATCTACTACTGTGTTTTTATACCGCTATACTTACTATTCCATGAGATTACTTAATTGATAGCAAAACCCATAATAATTGTTTGATTCCATAATGTCATGACATTAATTATCATTAATAGTAACATTATTATTCTTATTGTTTGTAAGATGTATATGAAATTTTCGTGTATTATGTATACAATTCTAAATGCTGCAATTGTAATACAAACAATACAACGAAGAAGATTTCTCTCGTAATGTTTACTGTTACTTCCTATGACTATTAATCATAATATTTTTGTTTGTAAAAACCAATATAGTATTAATATCGTGATTAGTATTTTGATAATTTTTAGCTCCAATGTAGTAAAATCACGTGGATGTTGATGATGATGTACCCTGCAAACATCCATCCACAGAAATACGCCTTTTTACAGTACAATTACACACAGACACAGTTACAGTACAAACAAGCCAACATGTTTGTTTCGCTTTTAACAAATGGAATCAATGTTCTATTAATAAGAAGCATACAATAGTAATAATTGTTTTATTAAATTACACATAGAGATACATAATGTTCTTGTGTTGTGATTGTGATAGAATGTTAAAGATCAATTAATAAAATTTCTTCTCTACTTGATACATATACTTCACTTTTTACACTTTTAATTTAATACAATTGTGTATAGTACGTGTATTCAAATTCAAAGAATGGAGATGCGAATGAGCTTTGATGATGCGACTTTTTATGACATGACAGTCCAAAGACTTTTTGAGAAAATCTTTTTATACCATGTCCAGCAGTCTCTCGTAATTAATATTATACTGCGAGTGTAATTTACATGTTTACTAATATACTTTTAAATATGCAGTACCTATAATTAATTCACCTTCGTTTACGTAATGTTTTTATATTTACGTGTATTGGATTGTTTTGTATATAGTATAAATGTGTGTGGTACATTTATATACATTTATATAGTAATCACTACTAAGGAATTTAGCAATATGCAACTAGTTTTACACAAGTAAGGAAACTTGACTGTATTATAAATACTACATGTTAAAATAACGGTTCTTACACTTACATAACAATTGACAAGTGAAATCTACATACACGAGATGTGGTGGTTGTGCTTCTTTGTTCACACATCATCTACAGAAAATCATTCAATTCAATGTACCTGTCAGTGTGTGTGGTAGAAAGAAGCTTTTCATTTCGTGACCTACTTACTTCTACTAGGAAGCAGCTCTGTAATATTACTAGATAGGGATGTGCGGAAAAATAACATATAAATGTTTACGGGTGACATCTTAATTGGTGACATTACTATAAATCTACGCTATTACAGTACAATAAATAAGAATGTCATTCTTACTGTGACAACAATACATTGAGGTGCAATGAAACAATTAGAATAAGTCAGAAACTACATCATTACCATGTAACTTACTACTAATTGCTATACGTACTTTTTGTAAGTAGCATCATAATACAGTACAGTTTACAGCGCAATAATAACAACAATAATAAATAATATACCTATAGACATTTTTTGCTTGTGACAATTGTAATGTATTATTTTAGAGTACCTTGTTCCTTACTTTATATACAGCAGAATACAGAATAAGTTAAAAAACAACGTCACAATCGTTTGGTTAGTTACAATAAAGTAAATGCGTATTTTTATCAGTTGAATTGCGACATTATCATATTTTAATATTCTGCATTTTATCATTGAATCGCACGATCCTCGAGAATAAAAAAGAGTCTCAATTCTCACACTGCTCCTAATACACTCATCTCGTCACCCTACCACTACGACTATATTTTCACACGCACTAATAAACTAATGTAAAAAATAAATCATTATACTCATACACTCATAATCGAGTCCCTCTTCTTCTTCTGGTATTTTATGGTCTACCAGAGTTGGGATGATACACACAGTAGGTAATACTAAATTATTAAAAACTGCAAAGACATTAACTTCAATAGCATGATTGATTATTTAGCTAATAAGGTCAACTACAGCTATTCTGTTGTAATACGAACCCAGCAAGGAAACAAATATTGTACACAATATAGATTGGGAAAGAAGCTTACATAAATATTGGGTTCTTTCATTATTGGTGGTGGCTTCCTCCACTTTTTGTCTCTCTTAAAACATTTATTGGATACAAAGCATTAAAATATCTAATCGTTTTTATTCTGTGGATTGCAACGAGTTTACTTTATACAACTTATTATAAATCTCTTTACTCTGTAGAGGTCATTTCCGTATTGCGTTGTAGTGTGTGTAATAATGCAATGTTCTTAGTAAGTACTAGTAATATCATTATTATTGACAATGAAAATGTTTTATTGAGAATTGTTTTCGCTATACGTTTCAAAAAATTGTAATTCCAATGTATTTCATAAATAGTTTACGGCCTTTGTTTATTATGAGGGAACTGTGCATTTTCTCCAGGGAAAATCATGCAATCGTATAATTATTAGATACTGTTAAGTTTAAACGTGAAGAAACGATTCTATTGTCTTCAAACTTATCTCTAATATTAATAGTTTTGTATTCTTCATAAATTAATGGATTAATTGAATAGAACAAAATTCGCAATTCCATTTTCCTTTCGAATATTTAGATTTACCTTTACAACCTACAGAATTCTTTCGTGTTCCTTCATCTGATTATATGATAAAACGTTTTTAATTAATTACGGCTTACCACGAAAATTAAACAACGATTATGTCCTACTTGTATTATAATATTATGTAAAAATAGCCCGTGATATTCGTATCTTAAATAAACAAAAATGGTATTACATTGCACACAATCTAAATAATTAATACTAATACTTCTATAGCTGAAATGCTAATTTTATAAACAAAGTAAACATCATTGTATTAGCATGACATTGAACCTCGGTATACAGTATACATCAAACTTTGGAATAGGTAAAAATCATACATTGTGTACAATTTAAATAATACGTTTATTAATGTACACTGCAATCCTATCACCTACACACACTACAAGAACTTTACACGAACTTTAGCGTAATATATTCTACATGTCATATAAATAATTGAGTAGTTTCTGTTAATAAGGGACCAGCAATGACTCTCGACTAATTGTAAGTTGGAGGATATAGTAGAAGGCTAAACAATGCAAATGAGCTGTAGGGTTAGGCAAATAAAGATATAGACCTAAAGATGAAAAAGGCAATATTTTATGCAATAAATCATAAATTTGGGGCAATGCAAGATATCATAGTATGAATTTCTGAGAAATTATTCTAATTTAATTTATTTATTATTAATCGAAAAAGTTTTCAAAATGCTTGAGAAATTGTGTTCCTAATCTGTCACTGTCAGAAATTATGTACGAGAGCAAGAAAAAACAATTACCAATAAAATTTGAGTTTGGTATCAAAAACGTTTGAATTTCGGTGCTCAGAGGTTCGAAATAAGATTACATGCAAATATTTTTGATTGACAATTAAAAACTCATTAAACATTATTGAAAACGACCTAGGAATAGTTAAATGCAAGAGGAAATATTATCACAGAGTAGCAGGTGACGTCTTATGAAATGTTTAATACTTGATATATTAAAATATTTTGATAAACTCACAACTTCTATTTTTCCTGTAATTGTAAACTTGCAAGATTTTGCAATTACACCGTCCATGTTAAACCTCACATAATCATCTGCTAATAATAATGATTAAAAAACGATTTGGTAGGTGTCCTCTCTTCTACTCGTTGATTTGTTGGTAATTACTAGGTACGTAAAATTAGAATTTGCGATGTATATTACAAGAAAATCATGCAAACGCAACTAAAAAACTGAGACATGGTTTAAAAACAAAGCCCGTGTATTTAAAAACATTTATTTTTGTAATCAGTCAATATACAGTGCTGCAAAAGAATCTACAGCATTAAATACTAATGAATAGTAGGTAACTTGTCTTACTTTGTTGAGATTGTTGTCACTAAAAATGAATGGTTCATTACATAAGAGCTCTAGGAGTTAATTCATTGTTTTGTATTAAAAGTAGAAATAAATTGGCAGTTTGGTCTTTTATGTCGCTCATGAATCTCAATTTGCATTTGCCTTTTCCAGAAGGAACAACGCTACAAAGCATGCAAAATTAAACTTTTTATTGGAAGTCACAAAGCATATAATATATCAGAAGTATAATATATATTTCTTTGTTTCTCACTAAATTCTCAATCAATAAATATTAATGATTTATGGATTTACTCAAAGTAGAATTGGATACAGTTTTCATTTTCACATTTCGCATTAACTTCGTTTGGGTTATTGTACTCATTTTAATCTCCTGTCAATTTTCATCAGTGGGTAACAAAGTAGGGCTCGACTGTTACTAATTACATTTCGTATTGTTAGCAGCTAATTACATGCACTTTATTTTAATCTGTCTTTCTGTATAAAAAGGAATATATTATTATAAACAATTACTACAAATAACACATCGGAGATAAAAATTAAAGCTAATCATATAAATAACAAAATTATTTACGGAGAGGCAAAAATAAAAATAAAATAGCACAACGAGAAGGAAATGGTAAAGTTTGCAAGTCAGGAGATAGGAAATGTAACGTGTACAAGAAACTTGGTATTATTAACTTGGTATACATTTAAAACTCTATTTACTACTTGTACTGTTGCTGCACAGCTATATAATGGTTTGCATGATTCACTTGCACTATTAAACAGCAATACAAATTACAAACCTTATACTCACTATCACAAACTGCATACACCAACTAATTAATTACTTAACTCACGTGTACATCAAATGAACGTTCCTGTCTAGCTCTTTTTTACTTCACACGTCTTCCTGGTATAATTCTTAAGCTAACAAAATACAAAGTTACTATTGCTGACAACACACTATCACGTCTCATATCTGCGTCTATCAGTTTGAGACGATTTCTTCCTCATTTTCATGCTAATCAGTGCATTTAATTACCATCTTACTATCTATTAACTTCTCATCACGCAGAGAAACAAGGTGATAAATAAAACGTAACTGACTACAGATAACAATTACTGTCTACTCGTAACCTGGTGCAGTGATTTAATAGGATTTCCCTATAAAATTTATTTCTGTTAATAACTGAAAGAATCACAAAAAGAATGGTGCAACTAACATGATGATTTGTCTAAGTTCTAAATATTTAAATGCCAAATTAAGAAATTTGTAATAACTAATCAATAATAACAGCAAATAACAATTTGGCACAATATCATTTATCCGTTACTCAATGTGTGTTTTTCAAAATTTGTTCAATAGGTACTAGTACGATTAAGGTACAATAATATTATGCTCAAGTACAAATACGGACACGCAGACATTTCTTTAAACCTAATGAGCATTAAATAAATCGACAGTTACACTGATTGATGTAATATAACATTATTACGGATTTTAAGCTTGAGAACATTAACTATTCGTTGTAGGGTAAGTATGAAAGTTGAGATTATTATTTATAAAGAGATAAATAATGAACTGACATAACAACTGAGCAATTTGTGGAAGCATAGAATTTAGTGATAATAATTAACATACACTGTACTAACACAGGCCTTTTCGAATACCGCTTAAAGTCCCTACTGGATTGTTAAAAATTTTTGATATGTCTACCTATAATATTATATTAAAAGTAATTGATCCTTGTTATGGGTATTGAAAAATGATTTTGAAAACTAAGCTATTTCCTTGTAAGTACAAGTTTAATTGATTTTCAAACACAATTCTAAAATTATTCAGTGAGTGCATGATACTGAAATATTTAAGGGCATCACATCAATTGTGAGTACAGAATTATTTGTCAATTAAACTTTAAAAAGCAGCTAATTGAATTATTTTCTATGATTTGTGATATGAAAGTGACACCAGCTCGGAGAAACGATTGAGACAATTATATCTTTATAATTTTAACCTCTCAATGAAAGTTAATAAAGAAATATAGGATTGTAAAGGCGATGTTTGATAAATATGATCATCTTCATGACGGACACTATAACTATATACCAACTTGCACTAACGATGATGCGAGAAACAAAAACGATGTAAAGCTGTGGTGCATGTATCTAAATATTGCATGAAAGTTTACATAATGATGTCTATAGTACAAACCTTTTTAGATATACCTATAATATATGTACCTACATAAAAGTGAGACTTGAGACTACACAAAATTTATAAAAGAAAAAATATCATTCTGAAGAACGGACATTTCCCTTGCAGCAATTGTGAACGTATTTAAAGTGTGCCGAGTAGTGCACGACTGTCTTTGCGTTTAAGAGTTATTAGCTACTATATACTTCTAGCACTGTTATATAAATTAAGAGCAGAAATTACACCTATGGATAAATATTTGATTCGTATGATAATAGTAATGATGATGATGACGATTATATAAGATATGGACACAAAGTGTATTAGCAAACATTATGTGAATACAAAAAGGTCTCTACTGATACTGTCCATAGATAAATACTGATTGAGAGTAGAAGTAATTCGAGCTTCTTGCTTTCTTCGCACGACCAAACTGACAATTTCAACAACGTAGTAGCACAGTGTACATAATAATAATATTGAATATAGTATACATGTTTCTTAAAGTAGTAGAATCATTCTGCAACAGTTATAATATTGTAGCTGCCAAACACAGACACTTATAATATAATAAATCGTAGCATAATAATCATAATACGCTCTAGTAGATTTACCAGACACGCTACACTTATAATAATTATATCATATTGACTTACATCATTTCATGGAGCAGAGACAGACAGAGTATTCTTGTTCGTATATATTATAGAATGGTTGGAAGAAATCGCTGAGTAGCAGTAGTAGTATAATTCATGGAGGTGTTTTGTATATTTTAATAATTAGTAATAAAGGTGTCGTATGAATGTAGGTACGTTTATACGAAAGGTGAAGGATATTATGTATTGGAAATTATTTACGGGTTCATTGACAATTCGAACGAGACCCTGATGATGATATTATTAGTACTATAGTAATAGTAATAAATATACTGTGGCTGTTTTTAACTGCAACTGTAAATTGTGTTTATAATATGTGATGATTAATTATAACAACTGTACCGTAGTAGAGAAGACACTTAAATGACGAATACACACACAGGACACGACAAGACAGACAAGGAGAGGTGCAAACAAGATGACTGAACATGACATGACGATATTATTGAGAAACAGTCGTGCTGCGTTTTTTACTCTGGTGTTTGGTTTTTGCTTTGTGATACTGATTACTGACCTTAAAGTTGCCTTGTATCATACATAATATATTTATGTATATAATAATAATAATAATATATACGACGTATACGAGACTATGTTTTATATAAACTACTAATAATACTACCGCTACGACGACAACTATTACACAAATACATAAAGTGAGAATAAACAGAAGGGAAGTGAGAGAGTGCGAACACGGAGTGTGGAGCTGAGATGAGACTGGACTTATGGACTGGATATTTTTACATTACCATATTATTATTAAATATCGTAATTAATTTATCAATTATAATATTAAAAAGTATATAGTTGATGTATAGGTCAGGATGCAGTCAGGGTAACTTCTCATATTGTATACAATCGATTCGAATTGGATAACTATCGTAATGGTATAATGAATGAAGGAGTGCGAGAAAATCACCTCCTTCGCACAAACTTGTACAGTACAGCTAGTTTTCGTATATAATAAATAATAATTAACAATACTAATGTTTTTCAACGATACAATCCTTACATAGTGATTGATAATGTACTATGACGTATACAACAGCACAGTAATCATATAGTAACAGTAACTAGCTTAGGTATAAGTATATAATGTAATAGCTAATAATAATAATTAAAACTATGATAATAATAATAAGTTTATGTTAAAGGACTATACACACTATTTAATGGTGGTTTTTACTTAAAAAGTTACATATGCACTACGCACATAGCAATAATGATACATAATAACGATACATAGCTACCTAATGAGTTTTCTACAAGTGTATCCTATATAGTCACACACTCACCGGATCATATTGTTACTAATATTTCCATCACAAATCAGATAATAGAAATATTTGACGTCGTTGTTACAAATTACATAACTAGAAACATTTTGTTTTAAATTATTATTATTACTCCCACACGACCGTACGTTTGTTTCATTAATATTTAATATGTAATATTAATTGATAATAATAATAATAATTATGAGTACATTATCTATGACCATCATAATGTTAATATTATTATGTGTAGCTAATATTTGACCCTAAGTTCTAACGTCACATGTACTTATATACAATAATAATTAATGATGATAATAGCTATAGTATCTGTACAGTAAGTTTAATATGTACTTATATGTCTATTGGACTAAAGTCTACGGGTAAAGTCATGAATATCACAAAATCAGATAACATTGCATTGTCTGTGCCCACATAGAGTACGACGAATGCAAGTCAGGCTGTAAATCAAAAATGGTGGTGATCGTTATTATAATTTACGTATTTGCAAATGAATGAAAAGAGAACGTATCCTCGACTTGGCTACACTATGCATGATTATATCGAATATATCTTACAACTTCGGAGCAATGATCGAAGAGACCGTCTGTGAAAGTTGGTGATTTGTTTTTCATTCTCTTCTTAGCAGGGAGAAATGTAGTACGTGTGTTGTGTAGTGAAGAGAAGCGGAGACCTGATTTCCGTCTCCGTTTGCCCGAAAATTGAACTATGAACTATTTCTAAATTATTTCCAGCTGTTTTTCCACTGCTTTTATCAAATGATTGACTTGTCTGTGTATAACCTACCTAATGTAGGCTGATGTGTTTTCAACTGACGTGAGCATCTGTCAGTCAATAATAAAACTACATTGCACTCATAAGGTTTCTTGACGATAAATTTCGGAAACACTGGCCATGTAAAAGGACTTTGAGATGGTTAACTTGGTATATTTGCCTGGAGATCGGAACGACTCTCTTTCACAGTTTCTATTATTCCCTATCCTATCATTATATATTTAGTATGAAACAAACACGAGATACAGGGAAGAAAAATTCTGTAGACGTTTTATTCCGTGTCTTCATTTTCGCTTTTGTAATCTGCACTGCCGCACTGTCTCAGTCCCAAGTCTTCCGTCTCCATTTTAATAGATTTCGTTTCAGCACCTTTGAGGTTTCCTTCTTCGGACTCCTCGTCCTTTGTCATGATGTCTCCACCTTTGGTCCTTAGGTTTTTCATCTTGTTCTCTGATAGTGAGGTTTCCTCGTCATCACTTTTTCCAGGAGTCGAATACTCCTCCGGTTCCGTTTTGAAACGCATTTTTGGTGGTTCAGCAGGCGAAGTGGGCTCCACCCTCAATGTATCTTTGTTTCCCCCTTTGCCATAATTCAAAGGATTCTGAAGCACACACACTCCGTTGATGAGGACTTCTTCATCATCTGAGTCGTCATGCCAGGAAGGATTGAACCATTGTGGAGCCACAGGCTTTCTTCGAGAGGACCCAGAGTTACACGCTCCTCCACTTTTGTCTGTAATTACAAAAAATATTTTTTAATTTCTCTCACAAATCCAATCACCGACACACTAACAAAACGAATTAACTCAACGAATCAACTTCAAATGTATTATCTCATGCGTAAGAATTGCACTTCTCTTCCACCAAACAAAAACTAAACTGTTTCCAGTCTCTAGCCAAACTATACTTTCAAAAACTACTATACGAAAACTACGAACAATGCAAATAAACACAACAATAAAACAATGAATTTAGAGAAACTTACTTTGGGCAGCGGTGCTTGTAGGTAGAGAACTAACGGGCTTGGAAGTCTGCTTCCGCTTTCTTCGCATTGATTTACTTCCCGTGGATTCCACTGATTCGTCACTTGCAATGCTCCCCTATTACAATTATTATTAAATATTATTAAATATTATAATTACACATTTTCTTTAGTTCCAAAAATATTTAAAATTCTCATTAATGATAACTAGTTAACTACCTCATTGTCATCATAATCATCTTCTACGTCGTCGAAGTATTCATCCTCGTTGTCAGATTGTATTCTTGAAGCTGTATTGCTGACAGTGAGATCAAGTCCTTCTTCCATGCCATGAGAGCCACCAGATTGTTGGCCTATGAATGGTAGCACCGGAAATTTATCTTTATGTAGCTCTAATAATCGTTGATGAAGCAAGAGACGAAATTGCACGGGATCAAAGGGTTGCGAAGACATAGACGTGTCTATCAAGTAAGAAAAAACATAAAGAAATGTTTATTCTAATTGACAGGGAGGTCAGTTTCAGTAGTGATGTCTCACAGCACGAGCAAATCGTTTTAGAAATAGTAAATAAGATTACCTTGTACAAGAGGGGATGACGTTTGCTGCTTCAGTCGCATTCTATGATTGTGAAACCAATTGGTAATAGTCCTGGATGACAAGCCCAATTCTCTAGCTAGAAACTCGATGGCCGATACATTAGGGTAAGGATCTAATGCAAAGGCTAGTCTTAAAGCTTCCTTCTGCTCATCCGAGAACAGTACCTGTACACATTCAACGAAGAATAGACATTTGAGAATCAATCAATAATAATAATCTTGCGGTTGAGTTGCATGCGGAGTCTGGCTTCCTGCCGTCCATATGACGTGACATGACAGTTTATCAAGACGATGACTCCACTCATCAATAGAGCCGTGTGTGTTTGTGTGTTGAAGCTTTAATCAGACATGAAAATAGCAGGAGAGTGACAGAAAGTTGTTAAAGTGAACTCACCCTTTGCTTTTTACTCGGAGGAGCGGCTGCACTGCTGCCAGGACTGTAAGAGTCATTAGGAGAATCATTGGAGTTATCAGATGACCCTTGTGCCCCTGATGCGTATGCCTCCAGTGGCGATGTATTGTGAGGCAACCCGCGCTTTCTTTTGTTGGCTTCTCGCCTCTCGTTCTTCAAATGCTGAAGTCTCTCAACATTCAGAGGATCGGCAAGCCACAACTGCATTCGGATAAACGGCTCTCTCCCTTTGATGGAAAGCATGTGCCAAGGTTTGGGTTTTGATAATAATTCGCTCACGGAGCCTTGTGATAGTCCAAGAACCACCTCACCGAATATCTACACCGTCAGTCAAATAAAAAAGTAAATACTTTGTCAGGAAGCGATCGTGTGTATGTGTTGCTTGTTCATTGAGTAAGTGATCGTTTTGAGTTTGTAAGAGGCACAGGTAAAGTTGTAAAAGGACGTAATGGTAAAGGTGACGATTCAATTGGTTTTTGAAAAGAAGGGTACTGAAGCAGAAACAAACCTTTTGTCCGATGTTATTGGCAAGAAGGGCTTCCTTAATTTTTGTGGTGATTAGTTGCGTGTCAAGGTCCTGAGTTAGAGCTGCCATTTCATACACACTTGGTTGTTGCGGTAAACCACCGGGAGTTGGTCGAGACAACATTACTGGGCTGGCAGCTGCACTTTCTTTGGATGATGAGCTTGACCTCTTTATCAGATCGTGAGCCATGGGCAGAATATTTGTTTGGGGAGGTGGAATTATTGGTGGTGGTGGTGGTGGAAGTGGCAACGGAGATGTTTCCAAACTCTTAGGAAGCTCCGCAACTTTGGCAGGTGCTTTGGCGGCAGTTACTGGGGCTATGTAAGAAAAATTTACATTTTGTTGTAGTACAATATCCACTGCATTTTGCAATACAGTAAACATCATAATACAAAAAAACTTTACAAACGCGTCCAATTTTTTCTAAACCTTTAGAAATCACGAATAATAATAATAAAATATATAATAAAATATTGAAGTTAAAAAAATAAGAAATGCGACTTACATGGATTGCCAGCGTAACCACCCGTTCTCATGAGTTTCTCCGGGGCAATTTTATACTGTGAGGCGACCAGCTTGTGGACGGCATTATCGTCCTCCAAGAACATTTTCATACGAATGAACGGTTCACGACCTTTTTGAGTTAGCATATGCCATGGTTTGGGTCGTGCCAAGAGATCACTTACAGATCCCTGAGATAAGCCCAGGACAGACTCTCCGAATAGTCTTTGCGAGATCGAGTACTGACTCAACTGCTCCTTTACCTGTTGATGATCAACCCAGACACACAATTTAAACTCCGGTCGTTATAATTTGGCCACTCGCATGTTGGCCAATTCCATGCAATAACTATTAATACCAATGCATTGCAAATAATGGCGTGATATACTTCCAACTCACGTACCCCAAATGTAATTACACCGCAATAACAATAATAATATGAAAGTTTATCGGCAAAATGAGATGGCATTACTTAATATTATGTGCAACCCACCAGTATAGAGTGTGAAGGTAGAAAATGTGATGAAATTGTACTTTTTTTACCTTACGAACGATATCTTCGGTATTGAGGTTATTGTATTGGTCAAATTGTTGTTGAGTGATAGGGGGAAGAACAGCTTTGAGAGGACGCTGATTTGGCGACGACACGGATGGTGCAGTGGGCTGTAAAGAGAAATGATGGGGTGATGTGAAATGTGTCAATGACAACAGACAGCAACTAAAACTTCATTAATTTCAGTCTCAGACATGCACCCGGGGAAAATACAATTCCGAGCAGAATCGGATAGATAAAACTGTTCAGATGATACATGGACCTGGGGGATGAGGTGTATTTCATCCGAAGGGAAGATCGTACCTGAGAAATGAGTGAGTTGGTAATGGATGCCATTCGTTGAAGCGGAGAAGCATTTGACGTGTCATCAGCTCCTGACGGGGGCAAAATGGAGTTGAGAGGAGATGCTGCACCCGAGTTACTTTCACCACCTTTAGGCCTCACCAAAGAAAACGCGCTGCCCACATGCCTCATCACTTCGTTGCTCTCATCTTTGTCCAACTGTGGAACAACAAATGAACAAAGTCCATGGACCATGAATAACTCATTGTCAGATCAGTAAACACCCATTAGTACATTACGAGCAAGAACACACAGATCACCAAATCATAAAACTTATCGGACGCTCACAAAAACAAAGCACAAAGTTCCTTGAAATACTCGGCTCACTGCATTTATTCCCTCATAACATTACAGAGCTCAATTCGTGTTTTCCCATTTGGAACATTAATAAGATCTCAGTTAGTCATTGCAGCATTTCTGTTTATTACAGTTGTTACTGTTGCTATACATTCTACAACTGACTGACCATTGAATACCGGGAATGCGGTATTCAATGTAAGTAGTTCCTATCAAGTAATATCTGTGTACACTTGCCCAGTAATTACGACAAGATTTCCAACGAGTTATTATCGTTGCGAAAGTTTCTTCTTGTGTATTATCGTATTTATTAGTTAATTTTATGAGCTACATGGTTTTTATTGGAGCTCCAGCTAGGGCTGTGGGACTAAGGAGAAAAATGGAAATTAGTATCATTTGTTGCGTAATGTAAGTAACTCACCTTTTCTTCAGAATCTGTGGTGTCTAATGGTGAGAGTCTTTTAGGCATGGAGAGGTCTTGAGCGCCACTAAGTCCGTTTGGAATAGGTGCACCTGGATGGAAGAGTGGAGGAGGGAAGTGAGACGGCGAATTGGACGAGCTGGTGGCTGCCAACTTGGCTAACTCACGGTGGTAAGCATCAAGGGCCATCCTGATGTCTTCCCGCTCCAGTAGAGAGCCACCAAATAAATGTGGAAACAACAAGCTGGACAAAATTCAGAAATTTGTATCATTCAACTCATATGTGGAATAAAACCAGAATAAATGTAAAAAATGCACAAAATTCTGGTGATTTCAGAGCAACATTGTGCACTTTATGGCGGATTGATGAATTGTGTTTTGTGTTGTTAAACGGCAATAAAATAGAAACTACTAAGGTCATAACCATAACTTCGAAACATTCTCACGTACGAAATATTTTCAGTCATCAGTCAATAGTCTTTGTCTTTTTTCTCACAGATTTGCTGGGTTCTGTGTGAGTACTGTACACGAATGTGTACTTTATTCTTATGAGTGCTTTGTATTTGTTTAACATTGTGAGCATTAAACATTCACAGTCTTCTTGGGCATTGGCCATCATCACAAAAAATAAAATAAAATTGTACAACCGTAAAGCGTATAGTTCGTCGAGTAATAAAACAAAAGAGAAGAATGCGTGCAACTTGTTCTGTTTTTGGACCATGGCATTTGAGAATTGAGCAGAACGTTCGTACGTTCAGCAAAAGGTGCTTCAACGATATTGCCAGAGTGAGTAGACTGTAACAGTCCTACGTGTGTGTGTATTACTGAATAGCACGGGCTGAAAAAACTTCGTGTGCACTCACTGATAAACTCTATACGCATGCATGTGTACATTTTAATATATTTTCATATTATACAGTACACAACTAGTTAGTAGTTTACCCAAAGAGAAAAATACATTATATTGCACTTTTGTATCACTATACCTATAAATTACACCCAAGCTTATGCACACACACTATAAATATAGTAATGGGTAATGCATTTTTGCAATGTACTTGTTTAATACCCACTATACGTATAATAAACCCTGTATGAAGTCGTGTGAAGAAGACAGCTATTTAGCTGAACCTGACTGATTGTGTGAGGTGAGAATGAAATAGACGCAATGGTTAAGCTTATTCCTTTAATGTAACTTGTATCTTGTTACACATAAAGGTAAGTCTTGCAAATGCACCGGAGGTACCTATGTACAAAGGTTTATTTGCATAAATTATATACAAGCTATATCAAAGTCAAGGGTTTTCTGTTGGGTCGTGTGTTTGTCCGTGTAAGAATGAAATGGTGTGGAATTATAATTTAGTGTATGGTATAGGAGACTCGGTGGACGTGTTGTGTGTAGAAAACAAATGTGCTTACCTCTGGAAGTGTTCTCTGGGTATTCTTGGGTCAGCATCTGGACTACCACCATGTGGCAACCTAATACCGACCAATTTCGCCAATTCCTCTTGGTAAATACGAGCTACCTGCTCTTGAGAGATATCATCATTTTCATATTTCCTTAGCCTACGGTCACGACTGGAAGAGCCTGACGGGGAAGGAGGACATTGGCCGTTATTGCTACACCCGTTGTTGTTGCTCGCTGGAGATTTGCTACCCGCATTTTCATCACAAATGGAATCATGATTGCTCCCACTATTATTGGGATTGTTGTTTCGATGTAGAGCCTGATTAGCTTCAGATAAAATGTGAGCTATACGGTCCTCAGCTCCAGAGTCCTCGCACCGAAACGACGAGGACAATGTGCCACTGCTTCCTTCTTTACCTTCAACAACAGGAGAGAATAAACCATAGTAAGCCATATAAAAATCCATTCGGACTCTTCGCTTCAGTAATAACAAAACTTACAAATTACAATTATCTTAACAAAACTACGAAAGCAACTACTGTAAAAGCACAACCGCATTAAAAAGTACGCGTAGGTACATATTATACGACTCCACGTCAATTACGACAGCTTCATTTCTCTACAAATGTTCTCTGACAGTATTCGCAGCAGTATCCGTATTCCGTACTCATTGTCAGAAGTAATGACTTTACTGATGAATTATCTACATTAAGTACTAATACTATTATTGCCTGTGTACAAAATGCCTATAAAATATGTGAATGTACATTTTAGAGATCTGTAATTCCGTTTTCATGCAATTACAATAGACAATAGAGACACATTGGACTTATCTGCTTCTTCATTTCTACTTATCTTTTATCTGCCTTGTACTTGCATACACGTTCTAACGTTCTTTGCCCTCCATCCATGCATCCACCTTTACACCTCATATTATTACATATCACACAGTCATCATATAAACCATAAATTACTGTTGTCCATAGACTACGCGCTGCATTGCATTATTAATTCTTTATGAGATGTAAGCAAAGCAAAGAAGTAATCGTACGTAATTGTGGCAAGATACTGATTGCACCGTTGAGTGACTCTGAGCCAAAGCAGACTGTTATTATCGTGTTATGAGTGTACACTGTCCATACACATCACTGCATTATTCCACCACTACTACACTACATAAGGTAATTCCTGCAACCACACAGATATATTATTTTGTTGTTTTTCCAAGGATTCGTTAAACTCAAATCAGTTAGTGAGCTAATAAGGAAAGTTGGGTGAGTCCAAGTAATAGTAGCATTATCATATCGCATTATCACTATCACATCGTTCCTCCACATATCGACGCGCAGATACTCTTATGGCTGCTAACAACTTTTCTATACGCCAGTTGAAGTATAGAACATCCACAATACTTCTTAACAAGAACTGTGTGTAATGTAAGGTAAGCGGAACACAAAACTAATACTTACACCAAAACACACAGTGGAGTATGTGTTCATGTAATGTTTAGTTTCATCGCAAAATATTTTATACCTACTGCATTGCATAGATGCCGAAGTGATGTTCCTCACAATAATAAATACACATGGAATAAAATCATGTAGGCGTGTATTTTTTCTGTACAAAACAATCTAAAGCATCTCCATTAGGTATTTAATAACAATACTACATATACATCTCACACTACATGAATTCATCTTACATTGAGTTTCATAAGCAAAGTCAATTTTTCCAAGTCCAGTCAGCAGAAAACGAACTGTTTGTTTACAATCATGTGATGTAAATGAATTAATGCACTCACTCAACTACAACGTACTTTACTTACTCACCAAAAGGTTTTTCAAAAAACCCAGGTGTACATTACGTAAAGTGAAACTATGTAATTTATTTGTGCATGATGCATACATTTGCTGTAAAGCCGAAGCTATTAAATTCTCTAATGTAATTAAGCATATCCTGGCTAAACAGGTATGCAATAAAACAGTGAAATCAACAATCAATACATTGAACGCTAAGTAAAGTAAACGCGGTAATAAAGAGTTGTGAAGTAAAGTTATGAAGGCGAAGAGCAATAATAGTCGTAAGTATTAGAGCCAGGGCATGCGATGTGGAAGTACTCAAAGAGAAACACAGAGATAGGAATTAGGGAAACCAGCAGGGAAGGTAAAACCAGGGCAAAAGTCAGACTATTAAGTATCATGCCATGGCATGGGAATCGACAAACATCTTTTCATTTACCATTTACCTATAGATATCATAACAGTGCCAGTGAAGTATGTAGCAGCAAAGTATGACCATGTAAAATACACAAGTGAGTAAGTAAACTGTGCATTTATTAGGAGAGAGAGAGAGAGGAGAGTTTGGCCAGGTTTGATTATTATTATTGTTGTGTGATGTGAGTATTGTATTGTGCACCTATAATGTATTTTAGATAATGTTTATACACAGGAGTAGCAATAGCAGTAGTAAATTAATGTAGAATAATACACGGTATGTGTACATGGAGAGAATGACGTTAACGGTCACACAAGAAGAAATCTGTAATAGCAATTGAATTGATAACAGTTTTTGTTGCTCGCGGAGGTTTGGAGTTATTACACAGGATTTCCGTTCCTGAACTGAACCAAACCGATTTACCTAATCAAGATATATCCAGGAGATAATCCCAATAGAAAAAACTGATTTGCAGCTAGGAGGAAATGAACCTCAACCACTCGTACCTGCACAATTTCCACTTGATGATTTTTCCCTGCTCTCCTTCGCTTGGCTCATGCTGCTCCGTATACTCAACAACAACAGTCCAATGTTTTAACACAACTATTACAACACATTCTGCTCTCCCTATAAAATATCCTTACCGAAGTCCTATCACCAGACCGTACTCTTTTGTTTAGTCGTCTCTTTCAATCCACTTATAATATATGTAGAGTCGTACGGTAGTGGTAATGCTATACACGTACTACTTTTAATGCTCCTGCCTATTAGACAACTTTTTGGTCTATCTCTCTCTGTATGATTTAACAGCATTGCTATATAAATACATGTACATCTCTACACTTTTCTGTTGGCTATTTGTACACGAGTCTAATGCTATTATTGTGTGTTTACCTACTATAAACTGCATTATAAACTATAAACAGGCTACTACACACGTACGTAACTCGGCTGAACGATTCAGGCATGAAGACCCCTTATTTTAATTAGTGCTGATTACAAAATACACTCAATCTGAAGATTTTAAATAAACTACTTTACTCACATCAACATGTTTCTCATTGTTTGTTCGCTCGCTGTTACAAGGCTTATTCAGATAGGAAAGAGGTATAGTAGGAGCTAATACAGCTTTATATTTATTTAACATGCACCTCTGTACAGATATACACATCATGGCACACATAACATTAAATCATATTATATGTTCATAAGCACACGGGCAGATATAGATGATATAAAATAAAAGCATCTGAAAATGAACAGCGAAAGTCTGCTCACATAGTCAACCGACGCAAAAAGGCGAAACCTGGTTTGCTGCAATTGTATTGTAATCCATGGAGATATCATATAGACGTACAGTATTACTACGTGGAGTGCATTCTTCGTATTTCTTTGTAGATAATTCTATTAAAAATTACAAATCCTGTGTTCTTTTCCATCCTGCACCCATCTTAAGATTGCATTGCACTAGTTATTTTTCTTCTTATTAGTGAGCTATATGTTTCTATACCTAATCATATTCAGCGTGCTGTGTTCTGTTGTACTTTCAGCATTGGGTATTTTCCACTTTGTTTTGTGGTAGTTCTATTATGTTTTGATTTCAACATAGATGTAATAATGATGATGTCTTGTACACACAATAGTAGCAGTGGGAGCTGCATTCGTCGCTGCACTGTATCTTGTTTAGTTTTAAGTGTTTCGGTTGACTTGATGCTGTTGCGGTGTAAGAATTATATATATGCCCCGAGCAACAATTTTTCGTCCTCCTTCGTGTTATTTTCGTCCCTGTACCGTATTTACCGTACTCGTCAGAAATCACCGTATCAAATACGTTCTTTGTACTTACTGAGAATACGATAAATATCTAAGTACTTTTTGTCCGTTTACTGAACGTGTTACAACGGCTCAAACATGGACGTTTATTAATGGTACAAATAATACGTAATTAATTCGTACCAAATGGGTCCCATCCTATTTTGCGCGAGTTTTACATAAATCGCTAACGGCTATTGTGCATCATCATGAGCAGCAGAAGGTCGTTTCAACGAAAAATTAATTTAGAATTTCAAAAAACGAGTAAAATTGTTTCTGGGTTCAGAACCTGGTCAAATCCTAATAGTGTAAACTTTCAAACCAACACCACTGCAGGCATTGATTTAAATGAACCCAATTTAAATAATAATTTGAGGTCTAAAACCACAAGTACAGCACACCCACATTATACATCACAGGAAACATTAAGTTCTTTTCAGAACATTCAATACAAGGATACACAGTTAAAAAATCATTTAGCAAACTGGGCAATTGCTCACAATATTACACAAAGTTCAGTGAATAGTTTGATCAAGGTATTAAAACTAAATTGTGCCTGTTTTTCAAATTTGCCTACTGATTGTAGGACTTTGGTCAAGACACCTAAAAAAATTACACTTATTAAAAATATCGATCCAGGTCAGTATTGTCATTTTGGTCTTAAAAAATCAATTGAAAGAGCACTAGTTCAACATCAAAGTGCCTTAACCGAGTTGGAAATACAAATAAGCATAGATGGAATCCCTTTGGCAAAAAGTTCACGTCAACAGTTTTGGCCAATATTGTGCAAAATATTAACTATTTCACACTCTAAACCGTTCGCTGTAGGCATCTATTATGGCCATTCAAAGCCGAATTCGTCCAAACAATATTTGAAAGAGTTTGTGAGAGAATTGAATCAAATAACTCAAACTTGTGTGATTAAAAACGCGTATAACAATTCGGTTAATGTAAAAATACATTCAATAATTTGTGACTCCCCAGCTAGAGCTTTTATTGCTAATATTAAAGGTCATAACGGTTTTTACGGTTGTGGAAAATGCACTCAAAAGGGGGAACACAAATATAATAGAGTTGTGTTCAAAGAAACTCGTGCCGAAGTCAGAAATGACATTTCTTTTCGCTTGCAAGAGCAGAGTGCACATCACACAGGAATTAGTGAACTGATAAAACTAAAAATTGACATAATAAAACAAATTCCCTACGAGTATATGCATTTGGTTTGCCTCGGAGTTACCAGGAAATTAATAAATCTTTGGGTTAAAGGGAAAGTGCGTAATTTTAAGTTAAGTTCAAGGCAATGTGAACTAATTTCAAAAAACATTGAAAATTGTCGTAAATTTGTGCCACGCGAATTCGCCAGACGACCCAGAGCAATTAAGTTTTTAGATACATGGAAAGCCACAGAATTCAGGCAGTTTCTTTTGTATTCAGGACCAATTGTTGTCAAAGACATATTACCTAACAAATATTACATCCATTTCTTGTGCTTGCACTTTGCCATTACAATCTTGTGTCATCACACGTATTATAAAACAGAAAACAATCACGCCAAAGATTTGTTATTTTACTTTGTTGAACAGTTCGAATCGCTCTACGGCGAAGAACATTTATCTTATAATGTACACGGTTTGGTTCATTTAGCAGAAGACTGCAGTAATTTGGGAAATTTGGACAATTTTAGCGCCTTTTGTTTTGAAAATCATTTAGGTTACATTAAATCATTACTACGATCTTCCAGGAAACCACTTCAGCAAATTCATAATCGACTATTAGAAAAGGAACGATTGGATATAACGGATCAATTGCCTATATCGAAAGTAGTTTTCCAAAGAAAAGTCGTCAATCCCGAAAATAGTCGCAGCATTCAGGAATACAAACTTGCAGTATTCAAAAATTTTATTCTTACACCGTCGGTTGGAAATAACTACTGCAGTTTAAAAGATGGCAGCGTAGTTAAAATCGTGTCGTTCAAAATTTGTGATGGAAAACAATTTATTTTCGGCCAAAAGTTTTTGTCCCTTACTCCGTTTTATAAAGTTCCTTCACACTCAACACTTTTAAACATTCATCAGTGCTCCAACATTAGTGACGCAGTGGAAAAGTTTTCTATTGAATGTGTCCACAAAAAGTGTGTTGTTTTTCCCTTAATCAGTAATAATTGGGTGTCATTTCCTTTAAATCACTGCGAACAAACAGAACGATGACATACTGTATTGCCGAATTTCCATCCTCTCAAGGAAGCAGGAATGAGGTCGCAATTATTCACAGTCATTGGATGATTGATGAGAAAAGATGCTTTTGGCCGCCTTATGGATCAAATGGAATGAAATTAAAAAAGGCCTTGCTAAAAAGCGAGATTCCCAATACCGACACGTGGAATACGTATAGTATTATTCGCATAATACAAAAGACCGGTAATTAAGTTTTTTGTCTTCCACCATTTGTTTCTATATATTACCAATAAAGAAAATCTAACATTAAACATGTGAAATGTTTCGATTGCTTTTATTACAGATGACTATAACGAAGCGGTACGTATGCTGAGAAAGTCCGTTGATACTTCAGATGTAAACAGTGATGTAGATTCCGGACGATTGAGAAAGCGAACAATGGCTTCAAGAACAAGGTTATCTTCATCAGACGCCTCAGATGAAGACATAAGCGCAAATATTAATAACAAACAATATGTTCAACCACCATCATGCACAACGTTTTCTAACGTAAGAGAGTTTGTAGAATAATAGTGTATAGTAATATTATTCTCAGTATTTAATCAATTTTATTTTTCATTCAGGTTAGCGGTGGCTCAAATGATGTGACTTGGTCATTCAATCCAGTTGATTTGGATGATGGTGTGGTTTCCATAAACCTTTTACCTCCTCAAACCAGTTTACAGACCGGCTTCGTTGGAACTGACGAGAATGTCAGCCCAGCCCGTCAAATAACAAGTAAAGTGTGCGTCAATTTTACTAATTTGTGTAGTTATCATATTTTAAGAAATTCATTGTCTGTGCAGGCTCGAGGATAAATGGCGAAGAAATTAGAAGCAGATTTACAACTACTCAACCAGCGTCCCCATCAACCGCTGGAAGAATAGAAAGTACAACTGCCAATAAGAAAAGTAATACTATTAATTACTAGTATTTAATAGTCTTTTAATTGCACATTCCAGACAGAAAATATAATCATTTTATAATGAAACACGTTTGATTTTATAGGCTTTGAGGAAACGATGCTGTGGAACACAACTATTCTGAACGCTAAAATGGACAATATTACGTCACTTTTAAATGTACTGGTGAACAAAAACAAGCAACCCACAGAAAATTTACCGCTGTATGATTTTGGAACAATTTTGCCTCTGAGTACTGTGGAAGAGTTAAACCAGCTAGAATATAAATTGCTTCAAGAACCAACAATGAAACAAAATTTGGTACAAAAGTAACATTAAATCTCGATTTATGCTTTTAGTTGACTGAAGGACAAAAATCATATTGAAATGTATTGTCATTTTCAGATACGACACTTGTCTACTTTGGGTGGTGATAATATTAGAGAAACAACAAGAAGGGTGTTAAAGGTTTTATTGTCCTACGAATTAGCTAGCAAATATAATTATGCAGGCAGAAATACAAAAACAGCGTTTTCTAGCTGTTTATTAAAGCAGTGCGTATGCGGTAAGCATTTTGACTGCAGTCAAATAGTATAATTATATTTTTTTTAATTATTTAGTTTCTAAAATGATTTTTGTCATTATATAGATTCTGTCAAACAAAATCCGAGACTTATTGGAGCAACGGACAAAGAAGTGGAAGATGCCATCAAAGATTGGCTGAAGAAGGCACCTGGACAGAAACCCACTGTTGCTGTGACTCAATGATGAAAACTTATAAATTGCATTACATTTGGAAGTTTACGTGTTTTAAAAAGAAGAAAGATTTATCAATTTATTATGTAGTTTTCGTAGTCCGATGATTTTGACGGGTTAAATTTGTTGTGTTTAAATTATGATGTCGTGTATTGTACTGAATAGGTTTTCTCTAAAACTATATCCAGAATTGATTATTTCAATTGATTTAATTCAAATTTGTGTGCTGTTTTGAACAAATATGTAATACAATAGATGATTAATAATTTAATATTCTAAAATCTGATTGTAAATTAAGATTATTTTCTATAGTATTGTTTCAATTGATTTATTTCAGATTTGTGTGCTGTTTTGAACGAATGTCTAATACAATAGATGTTAATAATTTAATATTTTAAAATCTGATTGTAATTTAATGTTATTTCAATATTATTTGGTGAAATTAAATTATATATTGTTGGAAAATCTGAGTTCGTTTATTAAGTTCATTAAACGTATTAACACCGTATTTCAAGGGTTCATTAAACGCTTTAAAGACGTGCATTAAGCGGATACGGAAGTGGAGGAGTTTTTGAGTACGTCCACAGTACCTATTTGGAACGCGCTTCGGCACGTTCTAAGGACGTGTTGTAGGGCTAAAGTGGGGCGACAAACGCACGAATTATATGCGTCCTATAATGGGCCATATTACGTTAAAATACGCTTATTATCGTTCCGTCAAAACGATCAATATACGTTTCGGGAACGAAAAATTGTTGCTCGGGTGTATATATATATAAACATA